>JAKSZT010053866.1:128811-190546 GCA_026826555.1 Tolypeutes matacus | reverse complement strand
TTTTTTTTTTTTTTTAAGGTGCTTAGATTACCTAAATATTGCACAGAAATTACAGGGATTCCCATGTGCCCCACCTCTCACACCTCCCACAACATCCCACACAAAATTCCTTCATCAATGTGGATATACACATCATGGGGTCTTGCCAACAAGCATAGACCACAGTTCACATCGTAGGCCATACTCTCTCCCACACAGTTCTGCATGGTATATGCTGAAGTAAAATGGGCTACATCCATCGCCACAATGCCACTCAGGACAATCCCCGAGTCCCAAAAAATCCCTTGTATTTCAACAGCCCTTCCCCTCCCTGTCCCGAAAGCATCCAGTGGCCACCGGCTCCACTTCACTGTTATAATTTCTTCCATTGCTTGAATCACAGTATGTCTACAACAGAATACCATTAACTCCACTCTAGTCCACAGCCCTTCCCTCAATCCTGAGGGGACAGGGATGATGATGTCCACTCTACCTTCAAGTGAGAGGGGGCTTATATCTCATGGATATGGTGGATGGGATTATCCTGCCTGCAGCTGCAGGCCTTCTCCATTCCCTGGGATGGCCATTTCCCATTGTCGTCTCCTTGCCAGGTGAGTTGGATGAGCCCACTGCAGCTCCACTGAGATTCCAGGCACAGCTGGCTCATAGGTAGGCCAGAGGCTCCAGTCTCTGGAAGTACACCTAAAACTCCAGCATCACATATAGGTTTGAATAGAAGGGACTGATGGACCATGTGCAGAGAGGACTTATTTGAGTCCAACTCTGTCACTCTCAGGAGCACAGATTCCAAAGTAGACCCCACTAACTAGGCATCAGTCTCTGGGGCTATCTCCCCTTATATAGGACCTGGGTGTCTCCAGAGCCCTTAGGAGCCCCTCTGTGTGGGGTGATATCTACTTTGGTGTTCTATGAGATCCTACTGAGGTGCGCATAAGCGTTACCTCTGGGAAGACCTCCCGACCCTCTTTGAAGTCTCTTAGCCACATGAACTCATTTCTCTTTACCCTTTCCCCCTTTTATTCAAGGTCTTTTTCCAATCGCGTTGCCATTTGGCACTTGGTATTAATCCCTTGTTGGCAGGGAGTCTCATCCCCGGGAGTTATGTTCCAAGTTGAGGGGGAATGTAATGCATTCATATGCTGAGTTTGGCTTAGAGACAGGCTGCATTTGAGCAACAAGGAGGCTCTCAGGTGGCAAAATTTAGGTACCCCATAAAAGTAAGTGAAGTTTCAATTACAAGAGCAAAGACTCACAAGGCTAGTCATCAATAACAAGAACCCATCAGTGAGCCATCCTCTTTTGCCAGACACTGCCCCTGCACTTATAGGACTATTTGTGTTCCCTTGGGAAATGTGGCTGAGATCTCCAGGATGAAATTCAGATTCCCTCATTTATTGAGTGATTGTCTACCCACCATGACCATGCCCCATCCCTTGATTATTTGAACAATTTTACATATATTTCATGTATATTAAGATGAACTTACTCCCATGAATCCCCCATCCAAGACACCCCACATAAATGATCCTCTGCAGCCCACATTGTAACCCTTCTGTGATCTAAACCTTCCTTGAACATGAAGTCCATATAATAACCAGATAAAATTAACAGGAAAAAGAAATAATAATGATAAAATTAAATGCAAGAGATAAATACAAGGAAACTCAGATTAAAAAAAACTGAAAATATAATTAGCGGAATGGGGCATTCAAAAAAAATGGGAAAAAACAAAATAATTCCTTTTTAAAAAAAATTTATCTTTTTTCCTATTATCACTGTATTATCAAATGTCCACTGTACCATTACATGTTCCGACTCTCATTCCCCAGTGTCTCCCAAATTTTCATTTAATTTTCAAAGAAGTTTTAGGTCACAGCAAAGTCACACAGGGGATACTAAAGACTCCCACATACCCAACATCCCTCGCCCTTCCCACACCATATTAAAAACTTTTTTAAAATGGATGTTAACATTGTTATAACTGTTATACAGATAGTAAAATATAGCAAATAAACATTGTCAGTGGTTTACAGTATAGTTTACAATTTAGATGATACAGCTTAATAATTTTTTATGATATTTACTACGTCCTGTGTCCATTACTGTAAAGTAATGAAAAACCTTTCCCATGACCACTAAATACCCCATTTGATCTTAACTGTTCCTTCCTCCCCATCCCCCTGAGGCATATGAAACTCCCCTGTCTTGACTCAAGGAATGAAAAGATTCATAGTTACATGCCCTGGGTATTCCAACTTGCCTTCCTAATCTACCCACCTATCAACCCTGCACCACCAAACCCAGTAATATCACTACCCATCTGCCCTATCCTTCAATATGCAACTATACACTATCCTTTTACCATAGATTATGTTCAAATGGGTGATGGTTCACAGCCTACTCTTCTCTTTCTCTCCCCTGATAACCTATCTTTCAGACAATGGTTCTCAGAGACTGCTGACTTTCCTCAGTTCAAATCAGTGAGGTCGTATATTGTTCCTACTCAATGCCTGGCTTTCTTCACTCAACATAAGGTCTTCCACATTATAATCCATGTTATTCCATATGTTAGCACTTTATTCCTTCTTACAGCTGAGTAATATTCCATTGTATGTATGTACCACATTTTGCTTATCCATTCATCTTTTGATGGGCACCGGGGCTGATTCCAACTTTTGGCAATAGTGAACAATGCCGCTATGAACATTGGTGTGCATTTATCTGTTCGTGTCTTTGCTTTCAGTTCTTATGGTATATACCCAGCAGTGGATTTGCTGGATCATACGGAAGATCTATTGTTAGTTTTCTGAGGACTCACCAAACTGTACTCCACAGTGGCTGGACCATTCCATAATCCAACCAGCTGTGGATGAAGGTTCCTATTGCTCCACATCCTCTCCAACACTTAGAGTCTGCTGTTTTTCTAATAGGTGCCATTCTGATGGGTGTGAGATGGTATCTCATTGTAGTTTTGATTTGTATTTCCCTGATAGCAAGAGATGTCGAGCATTTTTTCATGTGCTTTTTAGCCATTTGTATTTCTTCCTTGGAGAAGTGTCTTTTCAGGTCACTTGCCCCTTTTTCAAAAGGGTTGTTTGTCTTTTTATTTTCAAGGTGCAGGTTATCTTTATATATGCAGGATATTAGGCTCCTATCAGATATATTGTTGCCAAATATTTTCTCCCATTGGGTAGGTTGCCTTTTTATTTTCTTAATAATGCCCTTTGAGATGCAGAAGTTTTTAATTTTGAGGAGATCCCATTTATCTAATTTTTCTCTTGCTGCTTGTGCTTTCACTGTGAAGTTCAGGAAACCATTTCCTATTAAAAGGTCCAGTAGATGCTTTCTTACATTATCTTCCAAGGCCTTTATGGCTTTGGCTCTTATATTTAGATCTTTGATCCATCTTGAGTTGATTTTTGTATAAGGTGTGAGATGGTATTCTTCTCTCATTCTTTTGGATATGGATATCCAGTTCTCCAAGCACTACTTGTTAAAGAGGTCATTCTCTGCCAACTGAGTAGGATTGGCAGCCTTGTCAAATATCAGATGACTGTATATGTGAGGATCTATATCAGAACTCTCAATTATATTCCATTGGTCATTAGGTCTATCCTTGTGACAATACCATGTAGTTTTGACAACTGTAGCTTTGTAATATATTTTGAAATCCGGTAATGTGATACCTCCAACTTAATTTTTTTTTCAATAAGTCTTTGGCAATTCGGTGCTCTTATCTTTCCAAATATATTTTGTGGTTAGTTTTTATAGTTCCTTAAAAAATATCATGTTGATTTTTATTGGGATTGCTTTAAATCTGTAGATTATTTTGTGTAGAATAGACATCTTGATGATGTTTAGTCTTCCTATACATGAACAGGGAATATTTTTCCATTTATTTAAGTCTTCTTGGATTTCTTTTAACAGTGTTGTGTAGTTTTCTGTAAATAAGTCCTTTACATCTTTAGTTAAATTTATTCCTAGGTATTTGATTCTTTTAATTACTATTTTAAATGGCATTTTTTCCTTGATTTCCTTGTCCAATTTCTCATTATTGGTGTACAGAAATGCTACTGAATTTTGAGCATTGATCCTATAGCCTGCAACATTATTGAACTCCTTTATAAGTTCTAGAATCTTTGTTGTAGATTTCTCAGGGCTTTCTATGTATAGGATCATGTCGTCTGCAAATAATGAATTTTTTACTTCTTCTTTTCCAATCTGGATGTATTTTATATCCTTTTCTTGCCTCAGTGTTCAAGAAAGTACTTCTAAGACAATGTTAAATAGGGGTGGTGAAAGTGGGCATCGTTGTCTTGTTCCTGATATCAGAGGGAAGGCTTTTAGGATTACACACTGGGTTTATCATATATACCCTTTATCATATTCAGAAAGATTCCTTCAATTCCTATCTTTTGCAGAGATTTTATCAGGAAAGGGTGTTGTATTTTGTCAAATGCTTTTTCTGCACCTATAGAAATGATCACATGATTTTTTTTTCAGTTTGTTTATGTGGTGTATTACATTGATTGATTTGCTTATATTGAACCATCCTTCCATACCTGGGATGAAACCCTCTTGGTCATGGTGTGTAATCCTTTTGATATGATGTTGAATGCGATTTACAAGTATTTTGTTGAGGAATTTAGTATCTAGATTCATTAGAGAAATTGGTCTGTAATTTTCCTTTCTAGTGTTATCTTTGTTTGGTTTTAGTATTAGGGTAATGTTGGCATCATAGAATGAGTTAGGCAATATTCCTTCTACTCCTATTTTTTGGAAGAGCTTAAGCAGAATTGGTGTTAGCTCTTTCTGGAATGTCGTAGAATTCAGCTGTGAAGCCATCTTGTCCTGGGCTGTTCTTATTTGGGAGGTTTTTGATGACTGAGTCTATGTCTTTACTTGTAATTGGACTGTGGATTTCATCAATTTCTTCTTTCATCAATGTAGGCTGTTTGTGAGTTTCTAGAAACTTGTCCATTTCCTCTATTGTTGGCATATAATTTTTCAAAGTATCCTCTTATGATACTCTTTATTTCTGTGGGGTCAGTAGTGATATCCCCTTGCTCATTCCTTATTTTGTGTATTTGCATCTGTTTTCCTTTCCTTTGTTAGTCTGGCTAAGGGTTTGTCAATTTTATTGATATTCTCAAAGAACCAGTTTTGCTTTTTTTTGTTGCTGTTGTTTTTTTTTAGTGCTTTCTTATTCTCTATTTCATTTAGTTCTGCTCTACCCTTTGTTATTTCCTTCTTTCTACATCCTTTAGGTTTAGTTTGTTGTTTTTCCAATTCCTCCAAGAGTGCGGTTAGGTCTTCAATTTTAGCCCTTTCTTCTTTTTTATTTATTTATTTTTTATTGTGGGTAAAAATCAAAATTTTCACAACACATACCAACATTTGTGGCTCTGAAATTCCCTCTCAGAACAGCTTTTGCTGCTTCCCATAGGTTTTGAATGTTGTGTTGTAATTTTCATTGATTTAAAGGTAGTTACTGATTTCTTTTGGGATTTTCTCCTTCACCCACTGTTTGTCTAAGTGTGTTGTTTAACTTCCATATCCTTGTGCCTAACCTGTTTCTCTGGCCCTTAGTTTTTTCCAATTTCATTCCATTGTGGTCAGAGAAATTACTTTGTATAATCTCAATCTTTCTGAATTCATTGAGAGGTGTTCTGTGGCCTAGCATGTGCTCTATCTTGGAGTATCATCCATGTGCACTAGAGAAGAATGTAAATCTTGCTGTATTTGGGGGTAGTGTTCTGCATATGCCTATAAAGTCCAGGACTTCTAAGGTATTGTTCAGAGTCTTTGTTTCTTTATTGATTCTCTGTGTAGATGTTCTGTCTAATGATGATAATTGTGTATTAAATTCCCCCACTATAATTGTAGAGGCATTTATTTCTCGACTTAGCTTTACCAGAGTTTTCCTCACATATTTTGAGGCACCTCGATTAGGTGCATAAATGTTTATGATTGTTCTCTCTTCTTGAGAGATTACCCCTTTTTCTAATATATAGTTTCCATCATTGTCTCTTAAAATAGTTTTGCATTTAAAGTCTATTTTGTCTGATATTAGAATAGCTACTTCTGCCCTTTTTTGGTTATTGTTAGCTTGTAAAATTGTTTTCCTGCCATTCATTTTAAGCCTCCTTGAATCCCTGGGCCGAAGGTGGGTTTCTTGTAGACAGCATATAGATGGATCATATTTCCTTATCCATTCTGCCAATCTGAGTCTCTTAGTGGTGAAATTAATCCATTGACATTCAGTGTTATTACTTGCAATGTATTTCTAACTTCAGCTATATTTTCTTTGGATTAATGTATGTCATATATTGTTTTGTTTCTGTTTTTGTATTTTTAGTTATTTTTAAACTCTACTACAACTCTCTCTCCCTTGATTTTTCCTTTCAACTTGTAGATATTCCATTAGTATTTCTTGAAGTGCCGGTTTCTTATTTACATATTCTCTTAATTTCTGTTTATTTGTGAATGTTTTGAGCTCTCTATCATTTTTGAATGCCAGTTTGGCTGGTTAGAGAATTCTTGGCTGGAAGTTTTTTTTCTTTTAGTACTTTGACTATGTCATACCACTGTCTTCTTTTCTCCATTGATTCAGATGAGAAATCAGCACTTAATCTTATTGAGCTTCCCTTGTATGTGATGGTTCTCTTTTCTATTGCTGCATTGAGTATTTTCTCTTCATTTTGAACACTGAACATTTTGACAAGTATCTTTCTTGGAGTTGGCCTTTGGGATTTATACTGTTCGGGGTGTGCTTTGCTTCCTAGATCTGCACATCCATCTCTCTCAATAGGGTTGGGAAGTTTTCAGCCATTATTTCCTTCAATACTCCTTCTGGATGGTTCCAAGATGGCATTAGTGTAGGAGAGCACACACTGCAAGCTCCCAGAGCAAGGCAGATTTTGGCCGGGTCCTGCCCGGGGGTCTGTGCTGTGGGCACGTGGAGTGAGAAGCTTGGGACATATATCTGCGCAGATTGGTGGCATGGATGGAATGGTAGAGATTCATGAGTTTTAAGCCTGCCTGTGGTGGTTGGCATGGTAAGCTGAGCCCTGCACTTAGAGAAAATAAAAAACAAAAAGAGTTGGTTGGAGCCATGAGTCCCAGGGCTCAGCAACCAGGTGACAGGGCCTAGTGGGAGGGTTTTTTTTCATAGGGGTTGGCTCTGGTAAAGGGGCAAGAGAATTTTATTTTCTGGGGATTTGGTTGCCTAGAGCCCCTTGGACCTTGGGTGAACAGAACAGATGACTGAATCAGCACACGGTGGAGGGGAGGGGTGAATCTATTCAGGAAGTGTGTTGATTTGCCCAGCTGCCAAGGGATAAGCCCCAGGCCCCTGCAGAGCCAGGAAGAGGGGGCACTCTCCAAAATAGGGAGGATTCTGGAAGAGGAGAGGGAGGGAAATTTTTTGCCATCAATTTGGCTGTCTGGACATCCTCATAGCTTTGGGGAGCAGATAAGCCAACTTGAATCAGCACCAGGCTGAGAGGAGAGGCAAATCTGCTGAGGAAACCTGATTTACACAGCAACCTGGTGACACTGGGGCTCGGCTCCAGAAGGGGTGGAGTCGGCCATCTTTAGCATTCTGCACTGACTAACATCAGAACTCCAACTAACCTGGGGAGTCCAGGAAGTGCGATGTGCTTGATTAATTTCCATGAGCCCAGCTAGGGTCCCCTCCTTGAGGGGGGTGGGCTAGAGGAAGACATATTTTGGGTCCTGTATTTCACCAAAAAAAAAAGAGATGGTCACTTAAATAAATGAAAAGTAAATTCTTTTTAATTTAGTTTAGTAGCTAACAGCTGTTTCAGGACCTGCATATAGAACCCTGTAGAGAAATTGATTGATAAACAGAAGCAGGCAGAGAGGATCCATGCAGACCCTAGGGGAATCATTGCTCCTCCTTAGCTCTGTTTGAATGCTTGCCTTTGTGGTTGTGTGGTTTTTCTGTGTTTATTTGCTGTCTCTTGCTTTTTTTCCTCTTTACTCCTCCCTTTCTTTTTTCTTTCATTTTTTAAAATTAGGTGCTGCTAGCTTGTCACTTCTTTGCTGTGCTTCTTCTTCAGTAATTTCCCAGTCTCTGTCTATATTGATTTTGTATTCCAAACTATCGCTTATCCTTCCTTCATCTGTCTGCCTTCTGCTTTTGTTGTGGCTTTTATATACTTCATTTTTTCATATGCCCACAACTTAAGGGTCAATTTCTATTCCATTTATTTTATTTTTTCTTTTTAAATTAATATTAACTCTTTCCTTTAAGGCCTTTCTTCACTATTTCTCTCCCTCCTCATAATTCTAGACTTCTAAATCACTATATATATACTCCTCTATTTGGTTTCACAGTCCATTGTAGGAACTCCACTTTTTTTTCTATTACTCTACACTGCCTACAAGAGTTAAATATTCATTTCATTAAGTCTCATTTGGCCCTTCTTCTAACTTTATCTATATTACTATTGTCCTTCTTCCTTCCTCACATCTTTTGATTCCTCTGGCCCTAATCTTTTGCCTTCAAGGGAACATAGGAAGAAGCAAGGAAATAAAATAAGAAGAAAAAGTGTCAAAGAGAAAACTAAACACACAGCAGAACCACCAGCTAAATAAAACTCTAGAGCAGAAAGAGAAGCTAATGAACTGAATAAACCCATCAAGATAAAGTGATGACTATAGGGCAACAAAAAATACAAATGACTCTGAGAAACAGGAAAACATGGACCAGTCCAATGAACAAACTAAAAACCAGAAAGTCATGCAGATCATTGAACAACTAATCAAAGCTATCCAAACAAATATCATGGACCAACTTAAAGAAGTGAGGGAAGAGATTAAAGATATGAAGAAGACACTGGGAGAACATACTGAAGAAATTGAAAACATGCCTAAAAATATAATGGATATGATGGTGATCAATGGCACAATCCAAGAAATCAAAAAGACGCTGGATTCACATAACAGCAGATTTGAACAGGCAGAAGAAATAATTAGTGATGTCGAAGACAGTACAGCTGAAATCACAGAGATAGTAGAACAGATAGACAAAAAGTTAGAAAAAATCCAGCAGGGATTCAGGGAATTAACTGACAGCACAAAATGCACAAACATACACATTATGAGAATCCCTGAAGGAGAAGAGAAGGGAAAGGGGACAGAAGGATTGCTGTAGGATATAATGGATGTAAACTTCCAATCCCTATTGAGAGAGAAGAATATGCAGATCCAGGAAGAACTGCACACTCCAAATAGTATAAATCCCAACAGGCCAACTCCAAGACAAATACTTGTAAAAATGTCCAATGCTCAAGATGAAGAGAAGATACTCAAGTCAGCAAGAGAAAAAAGAACCATCACATACAAAGGAAGCACAATAAGTTTAAGTGCTGATTTCTCAGCTGCAACCATGGAGGCAAGAAGACAGTGGTATGACATAGTCAAAATACTAAAAGAAATTCTCTATCCAGCAAAACTGGCATTCAAAAATGATGGAGTGTTTAAAATATTAACAAATAAACAGAAATTAAGAGAGTATGTCAATTAGAAACCTGCACTTCAAGAAATATTAAAGGAATTTCTACAAGTTGAAAGGATAAAACAAGGGAGACAGTGTTGGAGGAGAGTTTAAAAACAACTGAAAAACTGTTCCATGTAATATTTTGGGTATCTAAGCAACTCTTAAAATATATTTATATATATACATAAATAACATTTTTGTAAGCAAATGCACATATATGCATATATATTTATATATCATTTTGCAAATGTTGGTATGTATTGTGAAAATTTTGATTTTTACCCACAATAAAAAAAAGAAAAAAAAAAAACTGAAAAGACAAAAACAGAAACAAAACAATATATGACATACATTAACCCAAAGAAAAAATGGCTGAAGAAAGAAATTCATTGCAAGTAATAATACTGAATGTTAATGGATTAAATTCACCAATCAATAGACACAAATTGGCAGAATGGATAAGGAAATATGATCCATCTATATGCTGTCTATAAGAAACCCACCTTTGACCCAGGGATTTAAGGAGGTTGAAAGTGAATGGCTGGAAAACAATTTTACAAACTTACAATAGCCAAAAAAGGGCAGGAGTAGCTATTCTGATATCAGGCAAAATAGACTTTAAAGGCAAAACTATTTTAAGACACAAAGATGGACACTAGATATTAGTAAAATGTGTTATCTCTCAAAAAGAGAGAGCATCCATCAACATATATGCACTTAATTGGGGTGCCTCGAAATACATGAAGCTATCTCTGGAAAAACTAAGAGGAAAATAAATATCTTTACAATTATAGCAGGGGACTTCAATAAACTATTATCATCATTAGACAGAATATCTAGACAGAGAATCAATAAAGAAACAAAGGCTCTCAATAATACATTAGAAGACCTGGACTTAATACACATATACAGAACACTACACCCAAATACGGCAGGATTTATATTCTTCTCAAGTGCACATCGATCATACTCCAAAATAGACCACATGCTAGGCCACAGAACAACTCACAATGAATTCAGAAAGATTGAGATTATGCAAAGTAACTTTTCTGACCACAATGGAATGAAATTGGAAATCACTAAGGGCCAGAGAAACAGGTTAGGCCCACGGATATGGAAGTTAAACAACCCACTCTTAGACAAATGGTGGGTCAAAGAGGAAGTCTCAAAAGAAATCAGTAACCACCTTTAAACTAATGAAAATGACAACACAACATAGCAAAACCTATGGGATGCAGCAAAAGCAGTCCTGAGAGGGAAGTTCATAGCCATAAATGTGCATATTAAAAAAGAAGAAAGAGCTAAAATTGAAGACCTAACTGCACTCTTGGAGGAATTGGGAAAACAACAACAAACTAAACCAAAAGGAAGTAGAAAGAAGGAAATAACAAAGATTACAGCAGAACTAAATGAAATAGAGAATAAGAAAGCACTGAAAACAAAAAACACTACCAAAAACTGGTTCTTCGAGAATATCAATAAAATTGACATACCCTTAGCCAGACTAACAAAGAAAAAGAGAACAAATGCAAATACATAAAATAAGGAATGAGCAAGGAGATATCACTACTGACCCCACAGAAATAAAAAGTATCATAAGAGGATACTTTGAAAAATTATGTCAACAAGAATGATAATTTAGAGGAAATGGACATGTTTCTAGAAACTCACAAACAGCCTACATTGATGAAAGAAGAAATTGATGAAATCCACAGTCCAATTACAAGTAAAGACATAGACTCAGTCATCAAAATCCTCCCAACTAAGAAAAGCCCAGAACGAGATGGCTTCACAGCTGAATTCTACCAAACATTCCGGAAAGTGCTAACACCAATTATCCTTAAGCTCTTCCAAAAAATAGGAGTAGAAGGAATATTGCCTAACTCATTCTATGATGCCAACATTACCCTAATACCAAAACCAAATAAAGATACCACAAGAAAGGAAAATTACAGACCAATTTCTCTAATGAACCTAGATGCTAAAATCCTTAACAAAATACTTGCTAAACACATTCAACAACATATCAAAAGGATTATACACCATGACCAAGTGGGTTTCATCCCAGGTATGGAAGGATTGTTCATTATAAGAAAATCAATCAGTGTAATACACCACTATAACAGATTGAAAGCAAAAAATCACGTGATCATCTCTATAGATTCAGAAAAAGCATTTGACAAAATACTGCACCCTTTCCTCATAAAAACACTACAAAAGGTAGAAATAAATGGAAACTTTCTGAATATGATAAAGGGTATATATAAAAAAACCCAAAGTTAACATCATTTTCAATGGTGATATCCTAAAAGCCTTTCCTCTGAGATAGGGAACAAACAAGGATTTCCACTATCAACACTCTATTTAACATTTTTTCAGAGGTACTTGTGAGAGCACTGAGGCAAGAAAAGGATATAAAAGGCATCCAGATTGGAAAAGAAGAAGTAAAAATTTCTTTATTTGCAGACGACATGATCCTATACATAGAAAGCCCTTAGAAATCTACAACAAGGCTTCTAGAATTTATAAAGGAGTTCAGTAATGTTGCAGGCTATAAGATCAATACTCAAAAATCAGTTGCATTTCCATACACCAATATGAGCAAAATGAAGAGGAAATCAAGAAAAAAATACCATTTACAAAAGTAACTAAAAGAATCAAATACCTAGGAATAAAATTAACTAAAGATGTAAAGGAATTATATACAGAAAACTACACAACACCGTTAAAGGAAATCAAAGAAGACTTAAATATATGGAAAAATATTCCCTGTTCATGGATAGGAAGACTAAACTTCATCAAGATGTCTATCCTACACAAACTAATCTACAGATTCAATGCAATCCCAATAAAAGTCAACACAGTATTTTTTAAGGAACTGGAAAAACTAACCACAAAATATATTTGGAGAGGCAAGAGGCCCTGAATTGCCAAAGACATATTGAGAAAGAAAAATGAAGTTGAAGGTATCACACTACCTGACTTTAAAACATACTACAAAGCTACAGTGATCAAAACTGTGTGGTATTGGCACAAGGATAAACCTACTGAAAAATGGAACTGAATTGAGAGTTCTCATATAGATCCTTGCATATACAGTCATCTGATATTTGACAAGGCCACAAAGCCCAATGAGTTGGGATAGAATGGCTTCTTTAACAAGTGGTGCTTGGAGAACTGGATATCCATATCCAAAAGAATGAAAGAAGAATACCATCTCACACCTTATACAAAAATCAACTCAAGATGTATCATAGATGTAATATAAGAGCCAAACCATAAAGACCTTGGAAGACAATTTAGGGAAGCATCTACAGACCTTGTAATAGGAAATGGTTTCATCAACTTCACAGACAAAACACGAGCAGCAAGAGAAAATAGATAAATGGGATCTCATCAAAATTAAAACTTCTGCACCTCCAAGCACGTTATTTAGGAAATAAAAAGGCAGCCTATCCAATTGAAGAAAATGTTCAGCAACCATATATCTGACAGGAGCCTAATATTCTGCATATATAAAGAAATCCTACACCTTGAAAATAAAAAGACAAACAACACATTTAAAACATGGGCAAGTGACCTGAAAAGACACTTCTCCAAGGGAGAAATACAAATGGCTAAAAAGCACATGAAAAAATACTCAACATTGCTTGCTATCAGGGAAATGCAAATCTACAATGAGATATCATCTTACACCCATCAGAATGGCAGCTATTATAAAAAACACAGACACTAAATGTTGGAGAGGATGTGGATGAATAGGAACCCTGATTCACTGCTGGTGGCACTGTGGTATAGTCCAGCCACTGTGGAGGACAGTTTGGTGGCTCCTCAGAAAACTAACACTAGATCTTCTGTATGATCCAGCAATTCCACTGCTGGGTATATACCCAGAAGAACTGAAAACAAAGACACAAACAGATATATGTACACCAATATTCATAGCAGCATTGTTCACCATTGCCAAAGTTGGATTCAGCCCCGGTGCCCATCAACAGATGAATGGATAAGCAAAATGTGATACATACATACAATGGAATATTACTCAGCTGTAAGAAGGAATAAAGTGCTAATGCATGGAATAACATGGATGAATCTTGAAGACCTTATGTTGAGTGAAGCAAGCCAGGTATTGAAGGATGAACAGTATATGAACTCACTGATTTGAACTGAGGAAAGCAAGCAGACTCTGAGAACCATTGTCTGAAAGATGGATAGCAAGGGAGAGAAAGAGAAGAGTAGGCTGTGAGCCATCACCCATATGGACATAATCTATGGTAAAGGGATAGTGTATATTTGCATATTGAGGCATAGGGCAGATGGGTAGTGATATTAATGGGTTTGGTAGTGCAGGGTTGACAGGTGGGTAGATTAGGAAGTGCAGGTTGGAATACCCAAGGTATGAAACTATGAATCTTGTCATTCCTTGAGTCAAGACAAGGGAGTGTCATATGCCCCAGGAGGAGGGGGAGGAAGGAACAGAAAAGAACAAACAGGGAGTATTTAGTGGTCATGGTAAAGGTTTTGCATTACCTTACAGTAATGGACACAGGACATGGTAAATATCATCAAAACTTATTGAACTGTACCGTCTAAATTGTAAACTATACTGTAAACCATTGACAATGTTTAGTTGCTATATTTTGCTATCTGTATAACAGTTATAACAATGATAACATCCAAAAAAAAAAAAAAAAAGCATTTTACTATAGGGTGGGGAAGGGGGAAGGTGGTTGGGTATGTGGGTATTGCTGTGACTTAAAACATTTTTGAAAATTAAATGAAAACTTAGGGGACACTGGGGAAAGAGAGGGGGAAGGACATCTGATAATACAGTGATAAAAGGAAAAAAGAATAATTTTAAAAAAAGGAATTTCTTTTTTTTCATTTTTTGAATGTCCCATTCTGCTAATTATATTGTTTTTTGTTTGTTTGTTTGTTTGTTTGTTTTCCTGAATTTCTTTGTGTTTATTTCTTGCATTTGAGCTTATCATGGTTTCTTTTTTGTATTAAGTATATTTGTTTATTATATGGGCTATATGTTCAGGGAATATTTAGATCACTGAAGGGTTACAATGGGGTTGCAGAGGATTATTGGTGGGTGTGTCTGGGAGGGGAGATTCATGGGATTAAGTTCATCTGAATATACATGAAAGATATATAAAATTGTTCAAATGATCATAGGATGGGGCACGGTCACGGTGGGTGGAGAATCACTCAATAAATGAGGGAATCTGAACTCCCAGCCTGGAGAGCTCTGCCACATTCTCCAAGGGAGCAGCAACAGTCCTCTGAGTTCAGGGACTGTGTATGTCAAAAGAGGATGGCCCACTGATGAGTTCTCGTTATTGATGACTAGCCTTATGAGTCTTTGATCTTGTAATTGAAACTTAGCCTACTGTAATGGGGTGCCTAAGGGTTGCCTCCTGAGAGCCTCCTTGTTGCTCAAATGTGGCCTCTTTCTAAACCAAACTCAGCATATGAATGCATTACCTTCCTCCCAATGTGGGGACTCCCGGGGATGAGCCTCCCTGGCAACGAGGGATTAATACCAAGTGCCAACTGGCAACACGATTGGAAAAAGACCTTGAAGAAAAGGGGGAAAAGGTAAAGACAAATGAGTGTTCAATTGGCTAGGAGACTTCAAAGACCGTCGGGAGGTCATCCCAGAGGTAAGGCTTATGCACATGTCAGTAGGATGTCATAGAACACCAAAGTGCATATCACCCCACACAGAGGGGCTCCTGAGGGTGCTAGAGACACTGAGGTCCTATATAATGGGTGATAGCCCCAGAGACTGATGCCTTATCAGTGGGCTCTATTTTGGAATCTGTGCTCCTGAGAGTGACAGAGTTGGACTCAAATAAGTCCTCCCTGCACATGGTTCATCAGTCCCTTCTATTCAACCCTATATATGGTGCTGGAGTTTTCAGGTGTACTTCCAGAGACTGGAGCCTCTGGCCTACCTATGTGCCAGCTGTGCCTGGAATTTTGGTGGAGCTGCAACTCCTACCCTACAGCTCAATGGACTCAACCAAGTCACCTGGCGAGGAGACGACAATGGTAACAGCCATCCCAGGGAATGGAGAGGGTCTGCATCTGCAGGCAGGATCATCCCACCCATCATATCCATGGGATATAAGCCTTCTCTCACTTGGAGATGGAGTGGACATCACCATCCCAGTCCCCTCAGGATTGGGGGAAGAACTATGAACTAGAGTGGACTTAATGGTATTCTGGTGTACACATATGGTGATTCTAGCAATGGAAGAAATTATAACAGTGAGGTGGAGCCGGTGGCCACTGGACACTTTCGGGGCATGGAGGAGAAGTGCAGTTGAAATACAGGGGCTTTTTCAGGACTTGGGGGTTGTCCTGAGTGCCATTGTGGTGATGGATGTAGGCCATTTTAAATGAGCACACACCATTCAGAACTGTGTTGGAGAGAGTGTGGTCTACAATGTGAACTGTGGTCTATGTTTAATGGCAATGCCCCAGGGTGTGTATATCCATTGAGGGTGATGAGCCACAGTGATGAAGGATGTTTGTGTGGGATGTTTTGGGATGTGTCGGAGGTGGGGAACATGGGAATTCCTGTAATTTCTGTGTAATATTTAGGTACTCTAAGCACCTTTAAAAATATATATATATATATAAATAACATTTTTGTAAGCAAATGCACATATATGTATATATATTTATATATCATTTTACAAATATTGATATGTATTGTGAGAATTTGATTTTTAACCACAATTAAAAAAAAAAATCTCCTGTTCCCTTTCCCTTCTCTTCTCCTTCTGGGATGCCCATAATATGTATGTTTGTGTGTTTTTTTGTTGTCAGTTAAATCCCTGAGTCCCTGCTGGATGTTTTCTATTTTTTTGTCTATCTTATCTACTATCTGTTTGATTTCAGCTGCATTGTCTTCCACATCACTAATTCTTTCTTCTGCTTGTTTAACTCTGCTGTTATGTGAATCCAGCATCTATTTTACTTCTTGGATTGTGCCATTGGTCACTGTCATATCCATTTTCTTTTTGTGTATGTTTACAATTTCTTCAGTATGTTCTTCCAGTATTGTCTTTATATCCTTAATCTCTTCCTTTACTTCATTAAGTTGGTTCATGATATTTGTTTGGAAATCTTTGATTAGTTGTTAGATGTTCTGCATGTATTCCTGGTGTTTAGGTTGTTTATTGGAGTGGTCCATGTCTTCCTCTTTCTCAGTGTGATTTGTAATTTTTTGTTGCCCTGTAGTCATCATTTTATCTTCCTGGGTTTATTCAGTTGATTAGCTTCTCTCTCTCATCTAGAGTTTTATTTAGCTGGTGGTTCTGTGTGTGTGTTAAGTTTTCTCTTTGACACTTTTTCTTCTTATTTTGTTTCCTTGCTTCTTTCTATTTTATCTTGAAGGCAAAAGATTAGTGCCAGAGGAATTTAAAGGAAGAAGGGTAATAGTAATATTGATAAAAGTTAGAAAAGGGGCCAAATAGGACTTAGTGAAATGAATATTTAACTTGTGTAGGCAGTGTAGAGTAATAGAGGAAAAAGTGGAGTACCTACAATGGACTGGGAAACCAAATAGAGGAATATATATATAATGGTTTAGAAGGCTAGAATGATGAGGAGGGTGAGAAAGAGTAAAGAAATGGCTAAAAGAAAAAAGCTTATATTAATTAAAAAAAAGAAAACAAAATAGATGGAATAGAAATTGACACCATTAAGTTGTGGGCTAATGAAAAGTGTGGTATCTAAGAACCACAACAGAAAGCAGAAGGCAGAGAGATGAAGGAAGGATAATAGAGAGCTTGGGATACAATATCAATATAGACAGAGAATGGGAAATCACTGAAGAAGAAGCACAGCAAAGAAGAGGTAAGCTAGCAGCAAATAATTTTTTAAAAAATTAAGGAAAACTGAAAGTGAGGAGGAAAGAGGAAAGCAAAGCAAGAGGCAACAAATAAACAGAGAAAAATCAAACAACTACACCAGCAAGCAATCAAACAAAGCTAAGGAGGAAGTGTTCCTTCTAGGGTCCTTGAGGATCCTCTCAGCCTGCTTGCGTTTATCAATTTTCCTTCAGCGTTCTATCTGCAGGTTTTGAGGCAGATTTTTGGTATTAAACTAAATTAAAAAGAGGAATTCATTTTTTAAAGTGACTTTCTTCTTCTTCTTCTTTTTTTTTTTTTTTTTTTTTTTTTTTTTGCTGATATAAGGGACCCAAAAAGTCTTCTGCTAGATCACCCCCTTGACCAAGGGGACCCTAAATAGGCTCGTGGAAACTAAGCAAGCCCTTCCCACTTCCTGGCCTCCACAAGGGAGCTGAACCTCTGATGCTTGTCAGTGCAGAAAGATAAAATTGGCTGACTCCACTCCTTCTTGGGCCAAGCCTCAGTGTCAGCAGGCTGCTGGATAAATCAGGCTTCCTCAGCAGATTTGCCTCTCCCCTCAGCCTGATGCTGTTTCAAGCTGGCTTATCTGCTCCCCAAAGCTATGAGGGAGTCCAGGCAGCCAAATCCATAGAAGTTAAACCCCTCTCCACCTTCTGTCAGAGCCCTCCCTCCCTCAGAGTCTGCTCTCTCTCACCGGGAGCGGGAGTCATGGTTGCAGGATTCATGGCTCAAACCAGCCATTTTCCCTGTGGGTAGGGCTCAGCCGTCTGTGTTAACCACCACAGGCAGTCTTAAAACTCATGAATCTCTATTGATCACTCCACGCCTTCGATCTTCCTGCTGCTAGATGACCCAAGCTTCTCACTCCATGCGCCCACAGCAGAGACCCTCGGGCAGGACCCTGTCCACAATTGGTCGTCCTCAGAAAGCTAGTCGGTGAGTACCCTCCTAAACTGACGCCATCTTGCCTTCTCCTTTTTCTCTTTTATAAGTTGGGTCAATTGCTTCTGCTCTTCTAAAGTAGAAGATAAACTTTAGTTACTTTATGATCTGTATCCATCTGCTCAATATTCCTTTTCAGTTTGGATTTTTCGAAGTCCTTCTCTTGACTGAGTTTAATTAAATGCTCATGTTCCAGCTATAAAGCCAAGCTAGTCAGGGTACATGCATTAGACAGTTCTCCCATGGTTTGCTCTAATGCTTCTTCCAACAGCCTCTTTTCATTCTGACACAATTCTGCTTCTAA
Source organism: Tolypeutes matacus (assembly GCA_026826555.1). Classification (NCBI taxonomy): domain Eukaryota; kingdom Metazoa; phylum Chordata; class Mammalia; order Cingulata; family Chlamyphoridae; genus Tolypeutes; species Tolypeutes matacus. The sequence goes on along the minus strand of JAKSZT010053866.1, from coordinate 171,879 downwards.
CTGTCCTTTTTCCATTCTTAAAGCCTCCACAATGACATTTTTCACTGGAGAAATCTGATTGTTACCAGCAATAGATCCTTCCAGCTGATGTCTTACATCTTCAAAGACTAAATTTTCATTTCCATTTTAACATCAAATGAAAGTTTCTTTAAATTTTCATTGAGCGGTTCCATTTCTGAAAGATTTTGCTTTAAGTTTCTAACTTCAGCTTCCCCTTTTTTAAGTAAATCATCCCTAAAATTGCTGTTGCAGTTTTGCTTAAGAGACTGAGTTAACTCATTCTTGACTCTTGAAAAGTCCCCCTCATTTTGTGTAACAAATTCCTTAAGTTGATCGTTCTCCTTCTGAATATTTAAATTATTGTTTTGTGATTTGTTTAATTGATTTATTAAATCTTCTAATTTATGGTAAAGCTTCTGCTGGGTTAAATGCATATTATGAAGGACCAGTTCACTTTGAATTAACTTTTCATTCTGTACATCTCATTCTTTAATAATGTTCATCTTATCATCTTCAAGTTGAGAAATTCTCATTTTTTTTCATTATCCAAATCTTGTTTTAATTTACTGATGATTCTGTCTTCTACAGTTTGCTTTTGTGATAGTTGGTCTTTCAATAAAATCATGTGCTTTGTAGCTTCTTGTTTCTGTTTTTCAAATTCGTCTAAATTATTTACTAGTATTTCCTTTTTTAAAAAATTTTTTTTATTTTTTATTGTGGGTAAAAATCAAAATTTTCACAATATATACCCCTATTTGTAAAATGATATCTAAATATATATGCATATGTGTGCATTTGCTTACAAAAATATTATTTATATTTCCTTTTTGGCAATGCTCTGATTGAGTTCTTGTTCCTTTGTTTCCAAAGTAACTCTCAAATCATTTAATTCTGAATCCAAATTCATACCTCTTGTAGCTGTAGTTTTAACAACTTCATATTCCTTGTTCAATTTTAAAAGTGATATTTGAAGTTCTTTCTTTTCTTCACCCAGTAATAATTTCTCTTTTCCTAAAGATTGGATATGGTTTTTAAGTTTTGATTTCCTCAATTAGGCTGTTATCTAGGTTTAAACTACTCAGTCTCATTATTTCATTTTCAGCATCTATCAGTGCTTGTTGTAGTCTGAACACTTCTTCCATTGATGTGTACAGAAGAATTCTTTCCTTTTCTGTTACAATGTAACTTTGCTTCACTACATAAGTTGTGACATACTACATTCCAATTTGAATCTCTCACTTTCTTCAGTTATCTCTCTCTTTCCCAGATTTAGCAATCCTCAAAACATCTCTTTCATTTTCTGCAGAAAATAATTTTTCATATCTGTCATTTACTCTTCAATTTTTTTGTACACTGTATTTCTTCAGTTTGTAGAATTTGAATAGGATTTTGTATCTCATGAATTTTAGAATGCTGAGTTACTCCAATTCCTGCAACACCTTGTTGTAACAGAATTTCAAATTCTTCAATTCGTTCTGCATAGTTGCCTAATTCCTCTTGATGCTGATGACTTATTTCTGCCAATTTCTGTTGATGTGCATTTTCCAATACTGAGATTTCATGTTGATGGTCATCAATTTCCTGACTTAGGTTCTGTTTAAGCTCCTTGATAGTATTTTGCAGTTTGCAGATTTCACTTTAATCAGAACTATTTGTTCCTTGTGTCAGGGCAATATGCCTCCAATGGCCAACTTCAGACTCAAGCCTTGAAACTTCATTTGACAGTCTGTTTATTTCTTGTTGTGGCCAAATTATGTCACCAAAGTCCATGTCATCACTGTGGTAAGCTGAAGCATGATGACTCATACCATAACTGAATGAAGGTGATGCAGTGGTTGTTGATATACAGCCAGCTCCTGAGTGGACTGGCTGAGTGGGTGACTGCAGCTTCTGCACCTGATCCTGTAGAGCTATCCATCCTGCTTTAAGATGGCTCATCTCTACCTCTTTCTGCTGTAATTGATTTTGGTAACTTGTAGATTTCTGCTTCACTTGAAGGTCTGATGCTTCAAGCTTCTCTTCTAGATCTGTACAATATTTAAGTCTCTCATTCTCTGATCTTAAGATTGAATGAATGGCTTCAATTTCCTCTCTCTGAGAGTTAGGTAATGCTGCTTCCACATCCTCTATGCCCTCCATCAACTTACCATTTGTAAAGTTTGACTTCTGTCCAGTGAGGGAAGCCAGGCTGCCCCTCACTCGACCCAGAGATTGGTGCAAGCTGGAGCCAAGGCCACCAAGCCTTTGTCTGTGGGTCAAAGAAATACATGGTCCGCTCTGAGAATAGTGTCCAATGTGCTCAGAAGATCCCACCAAGTGTCCTGAACTGCTGCCTTGACTGAACTAGTCTGAACCTAAACACTCAGGTTTCCATAACACAGTGAGGGGTTGCTAGGCAACACAAGCTTCAGGGGCACCTACCAACTCTCCTACTCTCCCCAGAAACAGACAGACCTGGCCTGGGCCTTGGCCACAGGCCTCCACCAGTGACACAGGCAGCCCCACAGTCTGCTCATTCCTATGACTTCCCACCATCCAAGTGGGCTGCTCCTTCCACTGTTCTAATGATTTCCCCAGTTCCATGGGCAACTCTTGCCAACTTGACACTGGTGCAGGGAAATGTGCCTGAAAGTGGCAATGGATTATTGGAGTCTAATTTTATGACAGTTGATATTTAGCTTGTTTTTTCTATATTTTAACCTATCTGGGACAACACATATGTTTGGTACTTATTTCTGTTAGAACAATATTTAATTTTTTTATTCTAAAAATAAATAATTATGTACAATTTAGAAAGCAGAAAATAAAAAATAAAAAAACTGAATTCATTTCTTATTTTTAAAAATATACATTCAATTCTCAATTGTTAGAAATGCACAGTCTTGGGCCACACCCCAGACCTAGTGATTCAGAATCAACATTTTAAAAAGATCCCTGGCTCTTATGCTCATTCAAGTTTGAGAAATGCTGACCTACAAAAATTGTAAGGGTTTTAAGGTGCAACATTTTAATTATGATATTTATTTAACATCTTATTTTAATACAAGTGTTAGACTCTTTGTCCAATGCTTCATATGCACTTTCTCATTTTATTCTTGCCACAATCTATTCTAGCTCTCTTGCCTTTCCTTATGAATTTTAAAATAAACCTGTCAGTTTCTACAAAAATAGTGCAGTTTTCAATGCAGCAGTTAAATTAATCAGAATAGATTAATTCTGAGTAAAATGACATAAAATCAAGACTTCTGACCTATGGAAAAGGTATATCTCCCTATGCATCAAGGTACTCAATATTTTTTCATTTTGGTAGCCTTTTATTTCTCATAGAAATACTTTATAGTTTCTAATTTTAAAAAATCTTTTCATTAGAGATTTGTGGGTTTACACAACAATCATACATAAAACGAAGGATTCCCAAACTCCACCTCATCACAAACACCTTGCATTGGTGTGGAATATTTTTTACAATTGATGAGAGTACTTTTTTGTAATTGTACTATTTTTTAAACAGTTGCTAGCTTTGTTACAATTAAGGAAAGATTATTAAAATAGTACATCTCCCCCAATGAATCAGACCTAGACAAATTTATATACATGGACTTCAGCCCTTATTATTTTTGAGACATTGGTATAGTGCTGCATGATATTTCATTGACATATACAAGCCATTATACAGTTTGTGAAAACTTATAAAATTATGTGGTGCAAAATGTAAAACATAATGTAAACTGTAGACCACACTTAGTAGCAGAGCTTCAATATGTGTTCATTAATTTTAACAAATGTACCACTCTAATGAAAGATGTTAATTGGGAAAAGTGTGGCAGGGGACAGATTGGGGTATATGGGAATCCCCCATTTTTTTTCTTTTATTTCCACCCATATTTTTGATGTAACATTTATGTAATCTAAAGCTCCTTTTAAAAATGAAGAAAATAATAGTACTATTAACTATTCGATAATCTTATGCTTGTACCAATGACTACAGTCCATCTTCTACAATAAGTTTCATTGTGTTATACTGTCCTATGTCTTATCGTTTCATTTTTATTCTAGGAATATATATAACCTGCTGTGACCATTTTTAACAACAGTCATCTATATAATTCAGTGCTGTTAATTACACCACCATGCATTTCCAAACCTTTACAATCAACCTAAAGGGAAATTCAATAAAAATTAAGAACCTATTCCTCCTTAATTTTATAAGATGGTGTGATAGTGTGGTCATCTTTCATTCTTTGCTTAAGAATAGCCAGTTTTCCTAGAAGCAAGTTTGAAGAGACTATTCTTTCCTAACTAAGTGGACTTGGCAATATCGTAAAAAATATCAAATGTCCATATTTATGAGGGTCTTTTGCTGGACATTCTATCCATTCCATTGCTCAGTACATCTATTGTTGTGAGAGTTTTATGCTATTTTGGCCACTGTAACTTTGTAATAAGCTATAAATCAGGATATTGGAGTCATCCAACTTATAGTTTTTTTCTATTTCGGGACTCTTGTCTTTGCAAATAAATTTGATAATTAGTATTTTCTATTTCTGCAATATAGGGTGTTGAAATTTTGATTGATTTTGCATTGTATGTGCTAATAATTTGGGGTGGAATTGAAAGCCAATTCATGAACATGTAATGTTCTATTTATATAGATTTGCTTTGATTTCTTTTTGCCAGGTTTTGTAGTTTTCTGTGTAGAAGTACTTTGCATGCATGGTTAACTTTATTCCTAGATATTTGATTGTTTTAATTCCTCTTGAAAATGGATTTTTTTTCTTGCCTTCCTTGTCAGATTGCTCTTTGTTAGTGAATAGAAACACTGCAGAATTCTGAATGTTGGTATTGTATCCCACTGCTTTGCTGAAATAATTTAATTGTTCTGTTAACTTTGTTGTAGATATTTCATGACTTTCTCTATATAGGATCTTGTCTTCTGCAACTAGTGACATTTTTATTTCTTCCTTTCCTATGTGGATGCATCTTATTTATTTTTTTCCTGCCCAACTACTCTGCTTAGAACCTCTAGTACAAGACTGTGCAGTCATGAACAGTGGGTATCCTTGTTTTATTGTATATATTAGAGGGAGAACTTTCAGTCTTTCATCATTGAGTATGATGTTAGCTGTGATTTTTTGTATATCATGTATGCCCTTTATCATGTTCAGGAAGTTTCTTTCTATTTCTCCTATTCTAGGTATTTTTATCAAGAAAGTATGCAGGAATTTTTCAAATGTCTTTTCTGTGTCAATTGAGAAAATTATGTGTTTTTGACCTTCATTTTGTAAATGTACTGTATTGCATTAATTGATTTTCTTTTACTGAACCATCCTTGCATACCTGGGATAAAACCCACTTGATCATGGTGTATAAGTTTTTAATGTTCTGTTGGGTTCTATGTGCAAGTATTTTGTTGAAGACTTTTCCATCTCTTTTCATAAGGGAAATTGACCTTATAATAAAGTAGTGTCCTGTTTTTGCTTTCTAGTCCCTGTTCTTGCTTTCAGCCTCCTGGTTTTGCCTTCTTCCCCTGCCTAGAACAACACACAAGTAAAATCTGGGCATTTGTAATCTGTAATGGGGAGTTGTGATCTTTAAATCAGCCTTTTCTATCACTCTTCAGCTCCTTCCTCTCTACCTAGGACCCATGATCTGTTACTTTCTCCCATTTCTCTTTCCTCCCTTCCTTAATAAATTACTAGTCTAACTAAAATAATAATAATAATAATAATAATAAATAAATAAATAAATAAATAAATAAAGTTGGTGCATCGGGTGTCATGCTTTGTCTTTAATGTGTACACTGGTGCTGGGTTCAATGTGAAACATGAAATTTTAATTTAACTTTTCTGCTTATTATTCATGCACAATGTTATTTTGTCATTCAGATACTACACTGACAGAGTGTACTGGTTGTTAAAATAGTGCTGCTAGAATAAAAAAAGGATTTATCTGCCATTGTCCATTTAACCAAGTATACTTAATGGTCTCTAAATCTACATGGTCTGAAGTCTAACTAACAGCACTGCTACAAATTCCTCTGTATTACCTTCATTGGCTTGACATTTTGAGAAACTTACTATACATTTTCATAACTGCATTTGTCAGAAAAATAGTTTATAAATGAGTGATATGTTAACAGTGGATTTTTCATAAGAAATTTTCTTTCATAAATAATTCCATCATATCCACAGGTCCCACCCACATATGAGGAAGTGTACAAGGGCATGGGTCATTGGGGAACATCTTAGAATTCAGTCTACCACAGCCCTCATTACTGAAGAATACATTCTCCACTATAAACTTTCCTTCTCTTTTTCACAGTTGCTTAGAATATTATTTCCTTTTCAGAGATTTACACTCTTCCAGTGTTAAATTTAAATAAATAATTAATAACTAGTGTCTAGTTTTAAACTTTTATAGTCTTAAGTTCTAGTTTATAATGTCTTGTTAGAATAAATGTCTTCACATAAGTCAATACAAATCTCAATACTTATTTGCATTGAAGTCAACTTTCAAATTGAAATAGGCTTTTAGGAGGTAATGGAGGGATTGCACTACTGAGAATATGAAGAGTCAAAGGAACAATTCTACATTCAATGATTTTGTAGCCAAGTAGGAATCCTAAATTGAGATTAAATAAATATACTTGACTAAAAAAAAATACTTGAGACAAAATAAAATTTGTAACATGGAAGAAAGTATAGTAGTATTATATATACATATTCAATGAAGAAAGATTTTACTAATTTTGAACCTCAGCTTGGATCAGCACTTCTCAGACTCTATATGGCAACATTTACCAGAAGGTAATGATGTTAATAATGTTGCCTATTTGAATTTTACCAAGCATGGGCACAATTTTCAAAGAAAATCTGTGTCAAAATAATCATGTTTAGGTAGGCAAATATTGTCTTCATCTTTCAGTGAGGAAACAAAGGTTGTAGGTGTGCTCAGTGTCCCTCAGCTAGTAAGAAGTAGACCCAGAATAAGAATCCAGAAATTGACTCTCTTCCATGTGGGTTTTATTATTATTTCATAATGTAAAATTGCTTATGTATATAAAAAATAGAGTTCCTAAACTGAAATAAGTTAGTAAGTCATAAAAAATTCCAAAGGATAACCAAAGGGAGCTAATGATAGAATATACATATATCTTGACAAGCATTTAGGCAATATTGATTTTCATATTTCCTCAAAAATGGATATTTGTAGCATTTCTGTACATATATAGCTAATATTGGAAATGTGCTTAATGATTATAGATATTAAATATTACTTAAATAAAACATTATACTTCAATGAAGTACAAGTCATTCTGTTTACCATCTCCATAATTTCAGTGTTTTCTTCCTTTTTTTTTTTATTACCGAGAGGTCCTGGGGATCGAACCTGGGTCCCTCCATATGGGAGATGGACGCCCAACCAGTTGAGCCACATCCAACCCCATGTTTTCTTCCTTTAATATAATTTTATATTAAATTGAAATTAAAATTTACATACACTTGCCTTTTTTTTACTTTATTTCATACAACTAATAATTGAAAATATAAGCGATTAAAAACTAAAAAGTAAACACAGATGAATAAATACATACATTTCTCAATTATATAAATATTTTTTAAAATCAAACAATATGTCACACAATATATTCATAGTAACACAATTATACAGTATTTGTCCTTTTGTGTCTGGCTTGATTCACTCAACATAATGTCCTCCAGGTTCATCCATGTTGTCATGTGCTTTATGACTTCATTTCTTCTTACAGCTGCATAATACTACATTGTGTGAATGGACCACAGTTTGTTTATACATTCATTTGTTGATGGACACCTGGATTGTTTCCAACTTTTGGAAATCATGAATAATGTTTCTATGAACATCAGTGTGCAGATGTCTGTTTTTGTCACTGCTCTCAAGTCTTCTGGGTATATACCCAGTAGTGGTATTGCAGAGTCACATGGCAAGTCTATATTCAAATTCTTTAGGAACTGCCAAACAGTAGCCCACAGGGGCTGTACCATTCTGCATTCACACCAACAGTGAATATAAATATTCCTGTCTCTCCACATCTTCTTCAATACTTGTAGTTCTGTCTTTTTAATACTGGCCATTCTCATAGGTGTGAAATGATATCTTACTGTAGCTTTGATTTGCATTTCCCTAATCATTAGTGATGCTGAGCATTTCTTCATGTGTTTTTTTTTTTTTTTGCCATTTTTATTTCTTTTTGGACAAATGTCTATTCAAGTGTATTGCCCATTTTTTAATTGGGTCATTTGTCTTTTTATTGTTGAGCTGTAACATCTCTTTATAGATCCTGGATATTAAACCCTTATCAGATATGTGATTTCCAAATAAATTTTCTCATTGACTTGACTGCATTTTCACCATTTTGACAAAGTCTTGTGAGGTGCAAAAGTATTTATTTTGAAGAGGTCCCATTTATCTATTTTTTTCTTTTGTTGCATGTGCTTTGGGTGTAAGGTCCAAGAAACCACACCCAACTACAAGGTCTTGAAGATGTTTCCCTACATTTTCTTCTAGTAGTTTTATGGTCCTGGGTTTTATATTTAAATCTTTTATTCATTTTGAATTGATTCTTTTATAGGGGGTGAGATAGGGGTCTTCTTTCATTCTTTTGGTTTAGATATCCAGTTTTCCCAAGACCATTTGTTGAAGAGACTGTTTTGTACCGTTAACATGGACTTGGTAGGTTTCTCAAAAACCAGTTGAGTGTAAAGGTGAGGGTTTATTTCTTGGTTCTCATTTCTACTTCCCTGATCAATGTGTCTATCTTTATGCCAGTACCAAGCAGTTTTGACCACTGTAGCTTTGCAATATGTTTTAAGGACAAGCAATGAAATTCCTTCCAATTCGCTCTTCTTTTTTAGAATGCTTTTGTCTATTCGGTTCACTTACCCTTCCAAATGAATTTGGTAATTATTTCTCTAATTCTGTAAAGTAAGCTGTGGAGATTTTGATTGTTATTGCATTGAATCTATAAATCAGTTTGGCTAAGATCAACATCTCCACAATATTTATTCTTCCAATCCATGAACACAGAATATCTTTCCATTTTTTTTAGGTCTTTTGAAATTTCTTTTAGCATTGTTTTGTAGTTTCCTGCATATAGGTCCTGTACGTCTTTGGTTAAATTAATTCCTAGGTATTTGAGTCTTTTTGTTGCTACTGAAAATGGAATGTTTCCCCTGATTTCCTGCTCAAATTGTTCAGTACTGGTGTACAAAAACATTACTAATTTTTGCATGTTGATCTTGTATTCTGCCACTTTGCTGAACTCATTTATTAGTTCAAGTAACTTTGTAATGAATGCCCCAGGATTTTCTAAGTACAGGATCATGTTCTCAGCAAAGAGTGAGAGTTTTAGTTCCTCTTTTCCTATTTGGATGCCTTTAATTTTTTTTTCTTGTCTAATTGTCCTTTCTAGAACTTTGAACAATGGTGACAGTGGGCATCCTTGTCTTGTTCCTGATCTTAGAGGGAAAGCTTTCAATCTTTCCCCATTGAGTATAATATTGGCTGTGGGTTTATCATATATGCCTTTTATCATATTGAGGAATTTTCCTTCTATTCCTATCATTTGAAGTGTTTTTATCAAAAAGGGATGCTGAATTTTGTCAAATATTTTTCATGCATTGATTTATATAATTATGTGTTTTTTTCCCTTCAAGTTGTTAATGTGGTATATTACATTGATTGATTTTCTTATGTTGAACCAGCCTTGCATACCAGGAATAAATCCCACTTGGTCATGATATATATTTCTTTTGATATTTTGTTGGATTTGATTTACTAGTATTTTTTTGAGAATTTTTGCATCTATATTCATTAGAGAGATTGGCCTTTAATTTTCTTTTCTTGTAGTATCTTTATCTGGCTTTGGTATTAGGGTGATGTTGGCTTCATAAAAAGTGTTGGGCAATTTTACTTCCTGTTCAATTTTTTTGAAGTGTTTAAACAGGATTGGTATTAATTCTTTTCTAAACGCTTGGTTGAATTCACCTGTGAAGCCATCTGATCTTGAATTTTTCTTTGCTGGGAGATTTTTGATGATGAATTCAATCTCCTTAAATGTGATTGGTTTAACTTCTTGTATTTCTTGTAGTGTCAGGGTAGGTTGGTTGTGTATTTCTTGAAATTTATCCATTTCATCTAGGTAGTCTAATTTCTTGGCATATAGTTTCTCAAAATATCCACTTATGATTCCTTTTATCTCTGTGGGGTCATTTGTAAATTCCCTCCTTTCATTTTTGATTGTATTTATTTTCATCTTCTCTCTTTTTATTTTTTTGTTAATCTAGCTAAAAGTTTGTCAATTTTATTGATTTTCTCAAAGAACCAGCTTTTGGATTTGTTGATTTTCTCTATTGTTTTTTTTTTTCTCATTATCATTTATTTCTGCTCTAATCTCTATTATTTCTTTCCTCCTGCTTGCCTTGGGATTGGTTTGTTGTTCTTTTTCTAGTTTCACTAGTTGTTCAGTTAAATCATTGAGTTTAGCTCTTTCTTCTTTTTTAATATAGGCATTTAGGGCTATAAATTTCCCTCTCAAGACTCCCTTCACTGTATCCCATAAGTTTTTATTCCTTGTGTTCTCATTTCACTTGCAATTTCTTCTTTGACCCACTGACTATTTAGGAGAGTGTTGTTCACCCTCCACACATTTGTGAATTTACTTTTTTCCTCTCTATTATTGATTTCCAGTTTCATTCCATTATGATCTGAGAAGATGCTTTGTATAATTTCAATCTTTTTATATTTATTAAGAGCTGCATTGTGACCTAATATGTGTTCTACCCTGGAGATTGATCCATGGGCACTTGAAAGAATGTTTAACTTGATGAGTTTGGATGCAGTGTTCTGTATATGTATGTTAGATCTAACTTATTTATCATATTGTTCAAGGTCTATGTTTCCTTGTTGATCTTCTGTCTACTTGTTCTTTCTAATGATATGGGTGGGGTGTTAAAGTCTCCAGTGATTATTGTAGAAATGTCTATTTCTTCCTTCAGGTTTACCAGAGGTTGTCTCATGTATTTGGGGAAACCTGGTTAGTTGCATAGATATTTATGACTGTTATATCTTCCTAGAGGATTGTCCCTTTTATTAATATATAATGGCTTTCAGTATATCTTATAACTTTTTAGCATTTAAAGTCTGTTTTGTCTGATATTACTATAGCTGCCTTTGCTCTTTTCTAGTTACTATTCACATGGAGTATCTTTTTTCAACGTTTCACTTTCAGCTGGTTTGTATCTCTGGGTCTAAGGTGAGTTTCTTGTAAGCAGCATATGCATGACTCATGTATTTTTTTCCATTCTATCAGCCTGTATCTTTTGATTGGGGGGTTTAATCCATTCACATTCAGTGATATTACTGTAAATGCACTATTTAATTTCCCCATTTTATTCTTTGTTTTTCATATGACATCTTATTTTTGTCTGTCTTTTTACTCTTTTTCATTATTCTTTCTGCTATCTTTCTTCTATACTCTCTTAAGATCCTGCCTCTCCTGTCTTTTTCTTTCAAGTTTTAATATTTCCTGCAAAAGTGGATTCTTTTTTCAAAGTCTCTTAGTTTCTGTTTGTTTGTGAATATTTTATACTCACCTTCATATTTGAAGGACAGTTTTGCTGGATAAAGAATTCTCAGCTGCCAGGTTTTCTCTTTCAGTATCCTAATTGTATCATACCACTGTTTTCTCACCTCCATGGTTTCTGAAGAGAAATCTGTGCTAAGTCTTACTGGATGTCCCTTGTGTGGGATGGTTTGCTTCTCCCTTGCTGCTCTGAGAATTTTCTCTTTATCTTTGACATCTGACATTCTGAACAGTATGTGTCCTGGAGTAGGTCTATTTGGATTTATTCTGATTTGGGTACAGTGTGTTTCTTGGACATGTAAGTTCCATTCTTTCATAAGAGTTGGGAAATTTTCAGCTATTATTTCCTCAAATACTCTTTCTGCCCCCTTTCCCTTCTCTTTTCCTTCTGGAACTCCCATGTTATGTATGTTGTTGCATTTTGTGTTGTCGTTCAACTCTCTGAGTTGTTGCTCAAAGTTTTTCATTTTTTTCTCTCTCTGTTCTTTTTTATCTTCAATTTTAGCTATTGTGTCTTTGGTATCACTTATTCATTCTTCTATAATTTCGAGTCTGCTGTTGTATGCCTTAAATGTGTTTTTGATCTCACTTAGTGTGTTTCATTCCCATAAGCTCTGTTACTTTTCTGTTCAGGATTTCCAATTTTTCTTTTTGTTCATTCACTGTCTTCTTGATGTCATTTATCTCTTTAACCATATTGTCTTTCAACTCATTAATTTGATTTTGGATACTTGTATGCATCTTGATTAATAGTTCTCTCAAATGCTGCATCTCTTCTGGGGCTTTGCTATATTCCTTTTCTTGGGTCATATCTTCTATTTTCTTAGTATGGCTTGTAATTTTTTGCTGATATCTAAGCATCTGGTTAAGATGTAGTTTACTCAGATGCTCCATTTCTTTCTCTTTTGTAGAGATTTAGTGACAGGATGCTGTGGGTTGCCACTGCTCTTTGATTTTTGGCTCAACCTGGATTGTTGGTATTGTCCTGCTGGTTGCTTAAAACTGGGCACTGAACCAAGTAATTGGTTGTAAAGTCATTTCCTTGGGCCTTGGGCAGGAAGGCTATAGAGGCCAGAAAAACCCTCTTTACTTTTCTTGTATGCACTTCCTTGGTCTGCCAGGAGATAGCGATCTTTGTCAGCTCTCAGTTCAGTGTATTGTCAGAGTATATTTGTTGCAACACAGACCAGATCAATGTGATAGAGTTTCCTATCTTGAGTCTAGGAGCCTTGTAATTCAAACTTTCTCTGAGATAGTTCCCCAGACTACTTTGTCAGTCCCCCTCCCTTTTCCTGGCTAGGAAATATTTCCACTCCCCTCTGAGTCTTCAACAATCAGTTCCTGTTAGTAGAAGAGGAGATTGGGAGGGTTGTATATATTTACTCCCATGCAGGCTCCAAGACAAACAATGGCACATCCCCACCTGGACTGGAAAGGGAGCTTGTGATACAGCAGACCAAATATTTGAGTCAAAAGCTGAGTCAGTCTTAGGCTGTGCCCCTCTCTTTCCCCTTTCCTGGGTCATCCTCAATAATTAGTCCCAGCTAGAAGAGAGGGATATTGGCAGGGTAGGATTTCTCCAGTCCTTTGCCAGCTTCCAGGGTATCCACTGTGTGGTCTCACCTGGCCTGGAAGGGCTTGTGGAACAAAGCAGGCCAAAATTGTGGGCCAGAAGCTGAGTCTGCCTTAGGTTGTGTCCCTCTCTCTCCCCTTTCCTGGGGTGGTAGACTCCTGGAGCTCTCTGTCTTTAGTTGCTGACTCAGAGGCCTGAGAATTCTAAAGTGTCTTTAGTGTGGTGAATGGTCCCCACAGGAGCAGCTGATGGTTTCAACTTATGGTTCTGTCATCAGAATTTCCCTCCTTTTTCTCTCTCTCCTCTGGGTGGTGTCCAGCTTTCACCTGCTCCCTAAAGCCTAGAAGACCTTTTTCAGGGCTCTTTCAGCCTGTCCTCTAGCTATTTTTCTGGAGGAGAAGAGATTTCCATGTTTTACTAGTCTGCCATTTTCCTGGAAGTTCTCTATACTTGCTTTTAAAAAAAATATATTTACTGATTTGGTCTTTCCTCAATGAAGGACACATTTATACTATCATTACCAGCCTATGTGCTGTGAATAGAGAGAAATCTAATGGCATACATATTTAACAAATGATAAAAGCCACCCAAGTTTCTTTGTTGGAATAAAAGAGCCCCATCAAAATTTAATTTTCTGTGTTACCTGAGATTCCACTTAGAATTCTAGCCATGAGTTATGTCTTTCCAAAATGAAATCTCAGAAGGTCTAGGGTTGATGCAGAGCATTAGCTTCAGGATTGAAAAATACACCAGTGCATACTACTGAAGTATCTGGGGGAGTATGTTGAAGTTCCCTGCGGTTCTGTATTATATTACTTGAAGCAAAAACTTTAAGGAAAAAAAAAAAAAGCCATGAAACCAAAACAATCCTGAATTTATCTCTTAAGACATCTATACTCTACATCATGGTAGGAGAACACTGTGAAGGAGAAATAGGTAAGACTTGAACAACTAGAGTTTAGTCAGTCATGTTATCATTAAATAGCATTCATACACCTAGATACAAATAGTTTGGTTTTTATTTTTGCTAAACTAGTTTACATGGATTAATACACTCATTACATTATCATGAAAATCATGAAACTTCTTCAAGTGTATACCAGATATCTATCTATGAAATACACTTTTTCATTGTAAAAACTTATGGTTCTCTTTAATCTTTCTTTATGAAAATGGAATATTTAAAGATGATTTCAGGAAAAACAGTAACCAGCAGTTTAAATGTATCTTATGATTATGCATTTCCACTTTTCTCTTTTGGCTAAATATGTAACAAACAAAAGTGTAAGCTGAATATAAAAACAAGAAAACAGTGACTTATAAAGCTAAAAGTAAGAGTAGGATAGGTTCTAAATCATTTGTAAAATAATGAAGATATTCAATGAGAGTGCACATTATAAGTAAAACAATGATAGTCTTCAATAAGCATTTGGAAAAAAAATGGAATTTTAAGTCTGGAAAAAGTAAATTATATTTACTAAAAGTAATGCTCTGCAATCATATGGTTCTCTGAGACAAGCATTACTGTCTTATATACCTACCAGTCAAAATCTTTGTTAAAAAGCATTAGAAGAGATCAACTGTTTTATTCCACTCTTTTTGTGGTTACGTTTAAAATAAGAAAACTCCTAAGTTGTATATGATTTTCAAAGAAGCAAAATAAAGGATTTGTTCTAAATTGGCTACTATTAACTGTCATCAAAAGTTGTAAGATTGTACTTTTACAGGAATGGAAAACTTGGCCTTATAAAGATAAGCTATTTGCCAATTTACATTCAATCCATTGACTAGGAATGTTGTTATTTATCAACAAGATCAATGCCTGTTTTACTCACCTCCTCTTCACCTTGTTGTGGGAGGGGTTTCTGCCCTAGTCTTATGGGGATGGCCTAACTCATGACATCTGACCCTGGAAACATGAGACTACAGCAGTATATTTGTCACTTATGCTCACAGGTTGAGGGAGGAGGACACCAAAGGCCACTCAGGGCTACACAGGTGTTTTACCCAGGGACACAGAAAGCAGGCTTTGTAGTATTATGAGGGCAGTGTGTTCTCTGGTTCCTGAGGGAGGGTATGCTTTGTTTGTTTGTATAATTCCAAGGGCTGGCAGAGAACTGAAACCCATTATTCAGGAATAAGAAAAAACTGGACCTGGAAGTTTGATAAGAGATATTTGGCTCAGGCACCTTATCCATGAGAGTAGAGTAGGCTGGAGAACTTGGTGTTAGGCCACTTGAGGACCTCCCAATTTCACAAGATGTCAAGGCAGCACATAAGATTAATTTTGGGGCCTTACATTACAATGCCTAAGGAGATTTAAAAATATTTGAATATATGTTGGGCAGAGTACCTATCTAGGGGTTTAAGTGATGTCAAACTACCAACCCATCTAGAGGGAGAAACTTTTAAAAAATGAATCAATTGAAAATGCTAATATATTAATATACATATAAATATATATACATATTTTATATATGTGTGGCCAGGCCTAAACAACTGGCTAAAATGATGGTGAGGTTATTTGGGAAAGGCAAAAGTAAGTGATGATGAACTTTCATTTCATGGGAAGACATTTAAATTCTTTTTAAATACAGATCCCTTGAATTGAAATATTTTTATAAATTCAAATAAATGTCTGCTTCTGTGATTTATGCCAATTTTTAATAATGCATGCAATATCAAGGAAAAAGTAGCTTGAAGAACTTGAATCTCATCAAATGTTAGAACAAAAAGGATATTGCAAATTTTGAAGAAAAAGAGTTTCTCTCCCTCTGTAGTCAAACAGTTTTAGTTCTTATTTTTAAAGGTCTAATGGAAATTTAACTTGATCAATACTGTGTGTCTACTCTTTGCAAGACATTATGGTATATGCTATGGAGGTAGATTTTAATAACATTGATCTTGCATTTAAGGAACTCATAATAATCTATTTAGAGGTAATCAATTTGTTTAGCAACTATAACACAATGCAGAATAAAAGGCATTCAACACAGAGGTTTAAGCAACTTACAGTAGGATTAAAAGGGCTGGAACTAATCAACAGTTGTCCTCCCTCAGTGCCTTATATCTCTGAATCCAGAGTCTCTCCTTAATTTCTCCAGAGAAGATGCAGGTGGGATCCTGCCTGACTGTAGGGTGTGTGAGTATAGTCCAGGGGTCTAACAGATTCTTACACTCGCAGCTCACTTTCATGAAGGAACTTGCAAAATAAGGAAGGGGATAAAAGTGTCAACCAACTTTGTAAGAAAAACTATAGGGGTAGTGGATGTAGAAGTGGCTGAGTGGCTGCTCCCCACATACAAGGTTCTGGGTTCAATCCCCAGTACCTCCTTTAAATAAAAGACTGTAGAGCACAGAGAGGGATGCCATGTCTCCTGAGTGAGGACTGGGTGGACCTGGGAGGCCACTTTGCAGCTGCTGTCAGGGTCTCATTCTGGTTGAGAGGCCCAGTTGAGGCCCTTGACCCTGCTGTGCTTCCCAGAGGCCTCTCCCTGCTGCTTAGAAACAGGCCCCTGTGTTTTCCAAGATCGCTGCTTGGAACCTTCAGGGTCAAGGTCAATATACAAAGCCACCTGTATTTCTTTTTTTTTTATTTTATTTATTTATTTTTTTTATTATGGGTAAAAATCAAAATTCTCACAATACATACAAACATTTGCAAAATGATATATAAATATATATGCATATATGTGTATTTGCTTACAAAAATGTTATTTATTTATATATATATATATATACATATATTTTAAGAGGTGCTTAGATTACCCAAAATATTACATGGAACCCACTGGGATTCCCATGTTGCCCACCTCCCACACCTGCCACCACATCCCACACAAATATCTCCCACAGTGTGGCCCACCACCCTCAATGAACTTGCACATCCTGGAGCCTTGCCACCGAGCTTCCCTGGCAACGAGGGATTAATACTAAGTGCCAACTGGCAACACAACTGGAAAAAGACCTTGAATAAAAGGGGGAAATGGTAAAGACAAATGAGTTCAAGTGGCTAAGAGACTTCAAAGAGAGTCAGGAGGTCATCCCAGAGGTAACTCTTACGCACACCTCAGTAGGAGCTCAAAGAACATCTAAGTGCCTATCACCCCACTCATTGGGGTTCCTGAGAGCTCCGGAGACACCCTGTATTTCTTTATGCAAGGCAAGAACCAGAAACCAAAGCTTTTTAAAAATTCCATTTATATTACCTAAGAAATATGTTGTGCTCAAGGATAAATATGATTTTTAAAAGTGTATAAGACCTATAAACTGAAACTGCAAGAAAATGGCACTAACTGAAATTAAAGAAAATCTAAGTAGTGGAGATACTTTGTCTACAGATTGGGAGATGTCAACTCTCCCCAAATTGATCTACAGATCTGAGGCAATCCCGATTAGAACTGCCCAGCAGGCTGTCCAGTAGAAATGAATAAGCCAATTCTATAATTTCTGTGGAAATGCAGAGAACCTAAAATAAGGAGAACAACATTGAAAAGGAGAAGCTCTCTGGAGGACTCAGCCTGTGTGTTTCAAGACTCACCTTCAAGCTACAGTAAATGAAAGCAGAGTGGGCACAAAGCCAGAGTTGGAGCCCCTCACACTCACAACAAATTTTGACAAGGACAGCAAAGGCAAACATGAAGCTACGTGAGATGAGACTTAGGAGGAGATAGCTTCCTAGCAGCCCCCTGCATGTAGGGCTCCCACTGGGGGTGCAGTAAGCATCGAGGCAAACCTGGTTTCACCCTCCACCACTTCCTTCCCTGACATAGCTCATGGCAGATCGACAGTTCAACTGCTCAAGTCACACCCGGAGTTGACCTTCGACTACTCTGCTTGGACCATCCATGTGGCCCCATGAATATTCCTGGCCCTTGCCATCCTTGCCTGACCCTTGCTGTCCCTATAATACAGGAGAGAAGCTTCAGAACCAGAGCCCCTGCTGTAACCCCTCCTCCCATCATGCATGCCAATCCTTCCATCCTCTGTTGAAAATCATCTGGGGGCTTCTTTTCACAGAGTGCAGCATAGCGATTCCTGGGCCCCCAAGGACCCACAGACACAGCCCACTGCTCATGCTGCTCTGGCCTCCTAGCCTTCCTCACTGCTCCCTTCCACCTTCAGGCCTTCTCACTATTAAGCAAAATTCCAGATTTATGTCCTTTCAACACCTATTCCTCAATTTGCATCTCAGGTTGTAAAGAAACTTAAAAACCTAACCTCAAGCACTAACATAAGCCCTAGTAACAATTTAGAGCAGGAGCACACTCAATTTCACAGACTGCCTCGAAACTCCTTCCTGATGGGCTGTGCCAGTACCCATGATTCAGGTGTGAGCTAGGTGGCTCCCGCCCTGCTCTGCATCAGAAAATGAAATGGTGATTCATGACAGCCAGGAAGAGCACGGGCCCCTGAACAGGGTCAATCAGGGCCAGACAAGGACACTGCAGATGGATGGCTCTTCTCCTCACCCCGACCCCCACTAGAGACACTTCCCACCACCCCATGAAGCAGTTCTGCATCCAAACCTCACAGATGGGGACTGAGCCCAGTGGCAGTTCCCTGTGGATGACAGGCTGTGCCAGGCAGAAGGATGGGCTCCATGTCCTGGGCTCAGGTATGGCCCAACCCATGCATCTCTGCCCAGGGTGGCTCTCTCTGGGGGTCAGAAACCTTAGAGTTAAAACAAACACTGAGGTAGCCACAGGTGGATGCAAAATTCACAAGAACATGCCTCTGAATGAGAAGGCCTGAAGAAAGGTGCTGGGGCTGAGCAGCCTCAGGCTGAGGCTCAGACTCACCTGAGGTCCCAGACTCACCCCAAGTCAGCCAGCACCCCCAGGGTACACCCACAAAAGTCACCAGGTGGCTGTGTGACAGGCCATACCACATGGACTGGAATTTCTGGACTAGAGGAGGAGAAGCCATGGCCTCAGCCACTGGGCCCCCTGGGGGGAGATGGGCCTGCACCTGTCTGGTGCACACAGGCCCCTCTGAGGTCACTTTCACTGCCCACACCCCACAGGGTCCCCACACCATGTATGGGAAAGTTGAGGCTCAGGGCCCAAGATCACAGCAGACTCAGGTCTGCTTGCCCCTCCATGGACGGGGTGCAATGCTGAACCACCAGGATCTATGTGGCTGTGAGAGCACTGCCAGTCTGCATCCTTCCCCAGGCACCAGGGACACTTCCTAGAGCTAAGATGGGAGGGTCTCCACATACCCACTGCTGCTTCAAAGTGTGTGCTTACTTAACCTTTCAACGGAGTTGCTGGAAAGTTCTAGTATGAGCCAAGACCGTTCGAGCATCCTGCAGACTGGCCTAACAAATGGAATGGCTCATGTACATCCATATGTTTTGTGAAAGGCACTCAACCTTCAGACCTGCCCACAACACAAACTATGTCCTGCCTCTGCTGCAGCACTTGTTTTGGAGCTCCCACCTACTGATTTCTGAGCCACAGGAGGGCTGCTTGAAGGACTGAACCCCCTGTGCCCAACTGGGTTACAAACCAGGCCAGACTGCCTTTTCATTTCTGACAAGACACACACACCAAGAGCACTGCTGTTGCCATGACAAGGACTGGGTGTGTTGGCTTACACTTCCTCCTTCCATGCAAACATCACTGAGCACCTAGTACAAGGGGCCACCAACAAAGTTGCCAGGAACTAGTACAAAGGAGATGGGTCCTGGGCCCCTGATGTCACAAGCAGCATGTGAGGAACCACAGGGAAGACTTCAGGGCAACAGGGCTAGGCAGAGACTCAGCCAGACTCAGCCAGGGTGTGCCCTGACTCTCCAGCAGCCACCCATGGACTCACCAGGCTGCCTACCACCCACCTGACTTGACACCTCTCCCCAACCCCCAAATCAGGGTTTCTGGAAAGTACCAGCCAGATGCTACTTGCACACTCATGTCATCTCCCCAAGTGCCAAACCCCCAAGGCCCCCTTCCTGCCTGTGACCACCAGCCCACCCCAGCCCCAAAGCCAGTTTTGTCACACTGGTGAGATGCCTGCCTGTCTTTGTCCCTGAAACCAGCCCAGAGTCAGGATCTGGAAACATCTGAGCAATGTGTGAAACAAGGAAGGCTTCTAAAACCAGGATATAACAGCTGTTAAGAGTAATGCATTGGGAAGCGGCTGTGGCTCAATCAGTAGGGCTCCCGTTTACCATATGGGAGGCCCCAGGTTCGGTTCCCGGGGCCTCCTGGTGAAGGCAAGCCCGCCCGCACGGCGTGGTTAGCTGACCCAGTGAGCACAAGCAGCAAGGGGGGGATAAATGAATAAATAAATAAAATCTTTAAAAAAAAAAAAAAGAGTAATGCATTTGTATGTTTCAAGAAAAGTGGCTTAATGGTTCTGGGTCTTTCTGGAAAGGCATCCAACACCCCAGCTGGGAAATCCTTAGAACACAGAAAATGTGTGTTACTAGCCATTTACAGAAATCTGTAGTCTAAATGCAGGAAGCTCCTTCTCAGGCTAAGATTGTCCCTGTAACTTTCACCCACCACTGCCTCAACCTGGGAGCAGAGCCAACTTCTCATGGGAGCTGCTTCTTGGGAATCTTTTCCTTTCAACTAGTACATATGCTGTTTTACTGAAGCTCAGCATTTGGGGAGAGGCACATGAGGTCAAACCCAGCTCTGTGTCTGCCCCCGTCTCCTCAGAGCCAGCACCAGCAGACTAGTCACAGAAATGCCCCTTGAGAACCCACTGCATCTCCTAGTCCAGCAAACAAGGCCAAATGCAGTGTCCAGCCATATGCCAGGCTGTTGTGCCAATGCCAGCTTTTCCCAGACCACCAGCACCTGGGCCCAGCTCACTTCACCTCTGGCCCTCTACCACTCCACTCAGCACCTTTAAACCCTGCCTCAGGGCCTAGTCTGCCCTTCCCATGTCTCTGTCCAGTCCTCACTCAGACATCCTTCCTAGATGTGCTCCTGCACCACCTCCCCAGCCTTCCTTCTCTCTAGGGGTACCCTGTATAAACCCCTGAGGGCAGGGGCAGGCCATCACCCTCCTCCTGACCCCAGCAGGGAAGGGAATCCAACAGGTGTTCATGCTCAGTTGAGTGAGTTTCTCAGGCTCCTTCCCTGTCTTTTACTCCCCACCAGGCAAAGTCAAGGCCCTCTTTGCTTTTATATCTATGGCCTTTTTTCCTGGCACTAGTTTCCCACCCAAATGCAAGTCTGCACTCATAAATGGTGGAGGTGCCCCATGGCTTCAGGATGAAGTGTAAATAGCCAGGTGTTCCACAATAGGTATGACCTGCATTTCCCAACTTCATTCCCTACCAACTTTACACAAATGTGGAGTTTCAAGAGTGCAGCTGCCAGCTCCATCACTTTACTGGTGTACCCTGTGAGTGCTCTGGCCCAGCAGCTCTGAACCCTCTCCCGAGAGGCTGCAGACACCAAGGAGGAAAACATTTCTCTTCTCTGAAGAGTGCCAGTGTGAGGGGCAAAGACTCTGCCCAGCCTCTCCCATGACACAGCAAGTAATAAAAGCCCTGTTTAGACAGCAAACCTGAGCAAGGGGGGCTGTGAGGCTTGTAATGGCTGCCTGGGGTCACAAAGGGCTTCCCTGCTGCCCCCAAGGCATTCTGAGCCATTCTCATGGGGACCCCATGTGCTATCACCAGCCTGCCAGCCGTGGTCATTCCACCAAGTGGTATGTGAGCCCTGCCCATATCTCACTGCACAGAGCACCAGACCTAGATTTGGGGCTCCTGAATGTTCATGGCTTAGCAACCAGCAGTGGTCCAGACCCAGAGAGCACTTGAGAGAAGGAAGTCAGCCTCTATTTTCCAGGCAATTTAGGTTTCTTTCTTTCCCTTCCACAACAGAGCAAGGTGACAGAAGCAGACACACTCCCACAACCATTACCTTCATAGAAGCAGGCCCATGGCTCCAAGCACCTTTCCCCAGGTGATGTGTCCACCTCTGCTGCCTTTCAAGGCAAGGTCACTTCACCCTCTGGCTGTAGAGGACCCAGAGCAGCCTTCTCCCAAGATTCCCCAGGGCTATGCCAGATGGGTCTGACTCAGCCCTGATAGCCTTCTGGAATCTGCCACTGCCTTCCCACTCCCAATCTCCTCTCCTGCAAACAATTTATTTTACCAGTTCTTTATCAGGATGTGGCTAAAAACCACACCAGCAACCAAAATGCACTCCAGACACAGTGGGTGTGTGAGAAAAATCTCAAGTTCTTGGGAAGCCAGGCCTGGCATTGCAGAGTCATCTGGCATCCTCACTCATCATCCTGGATGAGCAGAGCCAACGGCCAAGTGCTTCCCATGTCCAACAGCTGCTCTGCTGACTGCTGAGGTGGTCACCTGCATGTCACCTGAAGGTTGTCCTCCAGTTAAAGAGGTCAATTACTGCTACTTCAGTGGATGTAGAAATGCAATTTCATGCTCAGTTGAGTCCAGAAGAGAAGACACTGCTCCAGCTTAGGAGAGGCAGCCCTGAGGAGCTGTGATCCCCCCTTCTTCCTCCACCCCATTCCTGACCCCTTGTTCATACCACAGAGCAGCCATGGATGACCTCAGGCATATAGAGAGACAAGGCCCCGAGGAAGGAAGCTGGCTCCAGTCTACCTAAAAAAGCAACAAGGAAGCTGAAGGTGTTCAAGCAAAACCAAGATGTGAAGTAAGAATGGTGGAGAACAGAGAGAGCAGACAAGACCCAGGAAAGAGCAGAGTGAGACCCCAATCTACCCAGCAAGCCAGCCCTCCTCCAGCTGGTGACATTCAGGGCTGCCCACTCACCCTGTGTCCATTTTGCCATGTTCTGGGGACACCACAACCACGTAGACAGAAGAAAGGCAGTCTCTTCCTTCCATCTCTTGGGGGAGGTCTCCTTATGAGGAACCCCAAGGAGCCCCAACATGCTGGGCTGTGGTGGGATTTTGTTATAAAGAAACTCATCAACCTGGGTGCTTCACTGTGCCCCCACTGAGAGGGGAGACTCCAAGGCAGTTGCTGTTCATTGGCACTTTGTCTCAGAGGCCCCAGGTAAGTGGAGGGGCAGGACCTGGGTCAGGGCAAATCATCACAGCCATCCTATGAGTTCTGAAAGACACAGCCCCTATGTACAGAGGGAAAGCTGAGGCCAAGTGGTCTGAGGTTGAAAGCCAGTAGGAGGTGGCCCATGGTGAATGCAAGGGGCTAAGCCCATCAGTCCACCTCCAAAGGCTCACAAAGCAGTAAGGCTGGAGGGTGACATTCTGGTCTGGGGCACAAGTCTGCTCAGTAACACAGGAAGAGGTGAGAGGCCCCTCCTGGTCCTCAAAAGCAGAAGCCCATGACTGATGTGCCTGGCAAACACCTTTCCCATCTTCTCAGATGTAGTTCCTGTCCCTCACAGTCAGGAAGTTCACTTCCCTGAGTCAGGGGCCAGGAGGAGTCTGTGTCCTTCCTCCTGGCAGCCCACCCCCAATACATCCATTCTGTGTCTCAGGGAGGCCTAGAGACATTGGTTAAACATGAAAATCTGAAATGACAAAGCCTGGGGCCAAGTCAACAGTGGGAAAATCAGTGAGGTGGCCCTGGCGAGTGGCATGCCCTGTAGGGGACATAGCCTTCTTCCACCTGTAACCTGAGAATAACCTGTGACATGCATTGAAACAGGACAGTTTGTCAAAGGAATGCAAAAGTGTGTGCTATACAGAGGAAAATAGGACTGTCAGTGACACTCTTCTGCTCTAGCTGTTCTGGGCCACAGCCTAACAGACAAGCTCTGAGTTCCCACCTAGTGAAGCCCTGGTCTAGGCCACTGGCTTGTCTCACAGCTTCCCAAGGCAGGTGTTACCACCCGCTTTTGCAAAAACAGGAACCAGCATGCAAAGTTCACATCCAGGCACCATGACGCCAAGGCAGAGGCATGTTCTCAGTGACAGGCACCTTTGGGGACTACTCAGCAGCATGAGGAGCCAGTCTGCTGCTCAACAAAATGTGTCACTCTTGTCAAGCATGCTCCAAGGCACCACCTCATTTCAGCTGAATTCCATTTGGGGGCTCAAACCAAAGGACATGACTGGCAACGTGGACCAGTGGACCTGGGGTCTGAGCCCAAGTTGCAGGAGCCAGCCTGAAGGGGTCTCCAGACCAACCAGTTGTGCCTTCTCCAGCACTCTTCCCCTCACCTCAGTCTCTGCCCTGCCCTCCCCACTGCAGCTGGTGATCCCCAAGCATGCTTACCACAGTCTCTGCTGCACCTGGCAACTCCCGGGCATCCTCACCACAGTCTCCGCTGGCCCTGCAATCCCCAGGTTCCCTCACCTCAGTCTGCTCTGTACCTGGCAATCCCCTGGCCCCCTCACTACAGTCTCTACCTGGTGATCCCTGGGCACCCTCACCACAGTCTCCACTGTGTTCAGTGACCCCCAGACACCCCCACCACAGTCTCTGCTGCAACTGGCAATCCCTGGGCACCCTCACGGCAGTCTCCACTGGGTGATCCCTGGGTACCCTCACCACAGGCTCCTCTGCATCTAGTGATCGCAGAGGCCACACCTAGGTCCTATAGCCTCAAACCTCTCCCTAAACTCTTACCTGCGACTTGATGGAGGCCCACCCCTGGGCACTCACTTGTTCCCTCCTAAAACCATAGCCCATACTAGATGCCTGCCTCTACACCCTCAGACAGGGATCATGTCTTTGGTCCTTTCATATCAGGAGTCAGGAGAGCAAGACATTTCTACCTGAGACACAGGGATGCCTCGGAGGGTGGTATCCTGTTCTTCAAAAATACCTAAGTATCCATGACAAAGATACTTGAGCTAATAATGAGTTCAGCAAAGTGGTAGGATACAAGATCAACATGCAAAAATCAGTAATGTTTCTGTACAGTACAACAGAACAATCTGAGATGGAAATCAGGGGAAAAATTCCATTTTCAATAGCAACAAAAAGACTCAAATACCTAGGAATTAATTTAACCAAAGAAGTACAGGACCTATAAGCAAAAAACTACAAAATAATGCTAAAAGAAGTTTTAAAAGACCTAAACAAATGGAAAGACATTCCATGTTCATGGATTGGAAGAATAAATATCCTGAAGATGTCAGTCTTACCTAAACTGATTTTTAGATTCAATGCAATACCAATAAAAATCCCAACAGCTTACTTTACAGCATTAGGGAAGGCAATTACCAAATTCATTTGGAGAAGGGTAAGTGTACCTGAATAGCCAAAAGCATTCTAGAAAGAAGAGCAACATGGGAGGAATTTCACTGCCTGACCTTGAAACATACTTCAAAGCTACAGTGGTCAAAACAGCATGGTACTGGCATTAAGAGAGACACATTGATCAGTGGAATATAATTGAGAACCCAGAAATAAACACTCACCTATATAGTCAATTGATTTTTAAAAATAATTTATTCATTGTATTTATTTATTTATCACCCCCCCTTGCAGCTTGTGCTTGCTGTGTCCTTTTGCTGTGCATTTTTCTGTGTCTCCTAGTCTCCCTTTGTTGTGCCAGCTCTCTGTGCTGCACAGGCCCTGAGCTCTCCACACCACATGGGCCCTGCATGCAGGTGCTCCTTCACCAGAAGACCCCAGGGATTGAAACCAGAGCCTCCCATATGATAAATGGGAGCCCACCCAATTGAGCCAGAGCAACTTCCCCAGTCAACTGGTTTTTGACAAACCTACCAAGTTCATATTAATGGGATGAAACAGTCTCTTCCACAAATGGTGTTGGTAGAACTGGATATCTATAACCAAAAGAATAAAAGAGGACCCCTATCTCACCCCCTATGCAAGAAACAAGTCAAAATGCTTCAAATATCTAAAAATAAAATCCAGGACCATAAAACTACTAGAAGAAACATCTTCAAGACCTTGTAGTAGCTTTTGGTTTCTTGGACCTTACACCCAAAGCACGTGCAACAAAAGAAAAAAAAAATGAATAGAACCTCCTCAAAATTAAACACTTTTGTGCCTCACAAGACTTTGTCAAAAGAGTGAAAAGGCAGCCAACTCAATGGGAAAAAATATTTGGAAATCACATATCCGATAAGGGTTTAATATCCAGGACATATAAAGAGAGGTTACAACTCAACATTAAAAAAGACTAATGACCCAATAAAAAAATGGACAAAAGACTTGAATAGACATTTGTCCAAAGAAGAAACACAAATCACACACACACACAAAAACCCATGAAGAAATGTTCAATATCACTAAAGATTAAGGAAATGTTAATGAAAACTATAATGAGATTTTGTTTCATTCCTATCAGAATGGCCATAATTAAAAAGACAGAGAACTACAAGTGTTGGAGAGGATATGGAGAGATAGGAACACTTATTCATTGTTGGTGGGAATGCAGAATGGTACAGCCAGTGTGGAGGACTGTTTGGCAGTTCCTAAAGAAGTTGAACATAGACTTACCACATGACCTGGCAATACCACTACTGAGTATATAACCAGAAGAACTGTAAGCATTAACACAAACAGACATCTACACATCAATATTCATAGCAACATTATTCATGATTGCCAAAAGTTGGCAACAACCCAGGTAATCCATCAACAGACAAATGGATAAGCAAACTGTGATCCACTCACATGATGGAATATTATGCAGCTATAAGAAGAAATGAAGTTGTAAAGCATTTGACAACATGGATGAACCTGGAGGACATTATGTTGAGTGAACGTAGCCAGACACAAAAGGACAAATACTGTATGATTGCATTACTATGAACCAAATATATTGCATAACATATTGTTTAATTTAAAAAAATGTATATGTATCCAGTACATTTAATTGAGAAATATATGAATTTATTCATCTGTGTTTACTTTTTTGTTTTTAATTGTTTATATATTCAATTATTAAATGTACAAAAAATTAATAAAGCACAACTACTTTAAAAATGAAATACAGTTACAGAAATTCTAGCACATTTATCCTCTCTACTGAATCCATCTCTATTGGCCCTGCCTTGCAACATATAGAACCAATTTTCTGGAGGCAATTAAAAATGTGGTTTAAAGTAAACTTGTGTAAGTTAATCAGATTTTGGAATCAACCATCAAATCTTGAAACTTCAAAGAGTTGAATTTATGGTCCTAGTTTTAATAGAAAAGCTCTTCCTTTCAAGAAATAAATGCTTAAGCTATCTGTTTCTAGACCAAGATATCAATTTTTTTCTCATTCAAATTAAACCACCTGATCTCCTTCATATCTTGAAATGGTTAAAACTCAAGCTACATTGATAACCAGCAACTGTTTATTAATTGTCCTTTAAAACAAACAAGTCAAGATGATGATGGACAATACCCATCCCAAGGAACAGAAAGTGTCTACAACTGCAAGCAAGATAGCTCCATCCATCTGCCCCCATGGGATCTAAGCCCCCGCTCAGTGAGAAGCAAACTGGGCATCACCATCTCCAAATCCTCAAGATTGGGGAATGAACAATGGACTAAAGTTAGACATTATTATTCTACTATAGATTTAAGAATAATAACATTCTTGCAATGGAAGAACTGTTATCATGGATGTAAAGGCAGTGGCCAGCAGAGGTTCTGAGGGGTGGGAGTGGGAAGAGTAGGTGTAATATGGGGACATTTTCACGACATTGGATTTGTCCTGCATGACATTGTGGTGATGGATACATTGTACATTTTGTCATAACTAAAAATTGTGCAAGACAGAGTGTAAACTAAAATGTAAAATGTAATCCATGGTTAATAATGTTTCAATATGGGTTCAACTGTAACAAATGTACCACACTAATAAGGATGTTGTTAATGTGGGAAAGTATGGGAGAGGGAGGGTGTGGGGCATATGGGAATCCTTTTATTTTTATGTAACATTTATGTAATCTAAAGCTTCTTTAAAAATAAAAAAAATTAAGTAAAAAAAGAAAAAAAAAAAGGTCAGCTTACATCCTGAGCTTAATCTCTACCTTTGAGGAAATTGAGATCTGCATTTATTGGTATCATAGGTGATTTGTCTTTCTTTCTGACATTTCTCCATAATTACCATAGCATCTCTTGGGAAAAATTACATTTTAGTCAAATCTCTGATGCTCACTTTTCACATCATGTCTGGAACTGAAGATTTTAAAGTGATAGCAGAGAAGTCCTTTACAACAAAATCTTCCTTTAATTCAACATTTTTAACTTTTATGTTGCTGTGCATAAAATATTAATTGCATATATTATTTGAATACATTTTGACATCTCAGTTTTATCATTGCAAAATAATTGGGGAGATTTATATTAAGGACTAAGGAATCTAGGAATAATTTAATTACAGAGTAAATAATAATCAAAGAACTTACTGTGCAAACCAATACATTATAAATCTCCACTTAAATGTATTTTAAAAATTATTATCATTGAAAGTAATTAGAGAACCTACAAGTTCTCTTGGACAAGGCCGAGGTGGGCTGACAAGTCAACTCAAAATATTATTTTTAATTTTTTAATCAATTTTATTGATACATATTAATAAAGCATACAGTTCCTCCTAGGTGTACAATCAATAGTATTTGCTATAATCACATGATTGTGCATTCATCACTTCCATCATTATTATAGCATTTTCATTATTTCAATATTAATAAGAATAAACAAACAGGAAAATTCCTCACCTCCCAATCTATCTATGTCAAAATATTTTGATAAGCAAAAGTAGGCAGAAAGTCCTTTACTCTAAATTCCATACTCACTAAATCTGCTATGAATTGTGTCCCATCTGGTAAGTCATTAGGTGAGGGAAGTTCAATTGAAATTGCAGCAGAATGTAGGTTCTTAGAGAGGGCAGTAACCCTCAGCTCTCTAAAGCCCAGACAGCCACAAACTGTCAGTTAGTGTTCTCAGGAGACTTCCCTGGACAAGTGGGCTTTTCATATGATTAAACTGGTCTAAGACCACACCCACTTCCATGGTTGGCTACTGTCTTCCAATAGATGTGGGAATCACAGATTAAATCATACAGGAAGGTGGGAGTGTGCAGGATTAGATTACACAGAGAGCTGGGGAAAGGTATGATTAGTTTACAATGTACAGAAAACAATACTGATGGGTTAACAGCTTTGTAGAATAGAGACATTTTTTGGGGTGCTATAATTCAAGAAAATTGACCTAACACAATAGTTTTGGGTACATTTTTATTGAAACATTATTTCATTAATTTTTTCTACCATTAATAACCTCAAAGATGTAAAAATGTGTTTCTTACTCCACCCTTATTTATTTATGTCCCACCATATTAAATTATTTAATTTAAATAGGAAAACTTATTGTGAATTACTTAACTATAATATAAGAAGAGCTTGTATAATATGTCTCAACTGATTTAAATTGATTTAATTGATTTAAAATTTTATTTTAATTGAATGACTAAGAAGCTGAATTTTTTTTATTTTATTTGAGTTCAATTTAAATAGCTGGATGTGGCTAGTGGGTACCCTACTGGACAGCCCAGCTTTGGGCAGCAGCTTCTTCAGCAAGGACCAGGCCTCACTCATTCATGTTTGCAGTACTCCTGGGCCCAGCACACAGCAGGCAATTGCTAAAGAAATGAATTGAAAAGCACCTTCTTGCACTGCCACATTTTCAACTCCTTCTCCACCTACCTTCTGCTGAAGCTCTTAACTTTGACTTTCTCATTCCAAAAACTCCCTAAGCCAGTGAAGAAACCTGGTCTTTTGTAAGGCTGTGCAAGTGTCACCTGGCAGGTAGAAACTGGGTCAGGCCTGACAACCTGACCTGCTGTGCCTCCACATTCTCATCCACTGAATGGGAGCAACGAACCTGCCCTAGGGTGGGCTCATTCTCAAAAGGCCTGACTGTATGCCAAAGGGGTAGAATCTAAATTTAAACAGTAAACCTTAAAAATCCAGTTAGGTTTAGCTTCATTTATTCCAACAAAGTGGGAGAGCTACAGAAAACATTTAACAGGTAAGGTTTTCTGCTTCATTTTGTCAATATTTTTGTGTGTCTCACAGGCCAGGCCTTACCCACTGCAGGCCCAGGATATGCAAAGATGGACAGTACAGTGTCTGCCTTTATAATTCTGACTGACCATTACATTTTCCTTCCAAAACAGAGTTTTGGCAAAGAAAAATCTGGTGTCTCAAAACAACTGTCGATGCCTTGCATAAGTGTCATTCATCTATTAGTCAAAGTAAGAAAAGCCTGGGGTCCCTGCTACATCAGAAACCAATACTCTAATTATATCATTTGTCTTCAGCCATCAAAATGGAATTTGGCACTATGTAATTATTGTGGCTTGTTGAGTTAGGTCTTCTTTTGTCTGAGAGCATAATTGCTCACATTTGACTCAGTGATTCAGAATTTATTGAAAACTTTCCCATCACCAAAAGCTATCCAAACACCACCATTCTAACTTCTTAATCTGCTTATGGATGTTCAGAGGCCAATTCCTAACTGTTAATGAAAAGCACTCTGTTAAAGCCTAGCACCTATAGCCATAGGAAACCCCTGCTTCCAAATCCCAAGATCCCTTTCTCATCTCCTCCCACCTCAACTGGCCCAAGAGCCCCAGTAGCCAGGCTTCCTGCTCCATGTAAAGGAAGTCTTAAACTACTAGGAGGTCTGCCCCACCTTTCCTCCTTTGCTTAAATGGAGAAGGAAGTGGCATCTCCAGATCTCAGAACTGGACATTAGAGGGTTAACAGGTTGGCAGGCTACAGTGGGGCTGACCCCTAGAAACCAAACATATAAATCCTGGGGGGACTGAGCTACTGAAGCACTAGTGCAGAAATTCTCATGAGATAGGAAATCTGGAACAAGTACTTCTTCCTTCAGTAACAGTACTTTCTAGTCTTTGGCCTAGAAGATGATTTTTTGTGCTTTGAGTTGGGGGTCTGCCACTTTGATTTTAACCTTGGAACAGCCGCCCTCAGATTCATGGGTTGTAGTTGTGGCATTTCTCCCCACTTCTCACATATCTAGGGCCTTTTCTACCACCTCCTCAATGAAGATCTTGGAAATACCAAATGTAGCAATAAGAACATTCTGAGACATGGAGGTGCCAGGGATGGATTGGATCAACATTTTCATGGCTCCTGAGGGAAAGCTGACCGGCAATGCATTTCATAATGGTTCAGCTGCTCCTCAGAAAAAGAAGAACCCAGAATTTGCATCCTCTGAATCTCATATTTATCACCTTTCTGCTTCTTCTTTTTCTTTTCTTTGTGATCTCTTTTCAGATTTTTTTTTTTGCTGCAGAAGTAAGTAATGATGAGTCTTCCCTTTCAACTGCTGTTAAATCTGAGGTGTTCTGACTTGTGCTTGCCATCCTCTGTTCTGTCTTCTTTCAAGTCCCCATCTCCATCCTCATCAGTTTTCTCCAGGATTACATCTGTCTTGGTGGACCCAGAGCCCAAGGGAACCGCGGGCACCTCACTCGACTTTCCTTTCCCTCCACTTCTATGTGGGGATGAATTGGAGGCATTTTCCAGTACTGTAAGAAGAGATCACCCTTCTATCAAAAGCAAGTGCTGGGACAGGCACAGCTCTGCAACACCAAATTTACCCCCACATTTATTCTTATTTAAATGATCTTTGTCTTGTTAGTTTATATTTATTTTAATTCTCCTTTCATTCTTTTACTTTTTGTTAATATTATGGTTTACTTCTGTTTTCTTAAAAAAATTGAAAGTTATATATATGTCCTTGT
The DNA here is from genome assembly GCA_026826555.1 of Tolypeutes matacus. NCBI lineage: Eukaryota > Metazoa > Chordata > Mammalia > Cingulata > Chlamyphoridae > Tolypeutes > Tolypeutes matacus. The sequence continues at coordinate 140,006 of JAKSZT010053866.1, read as the reverse complement.
CAATAAGTTTTCAAAAATAAGTTTGTATTTTTTTGTACACCAAGAATAAGATAACATATATTAACTGCCTACCCCTTTGAAGAGTAAGCAATTTAATAATATTTTTCTTCCTTTCTAAATTCCCAGGTCATCTTTCTGTTAAAATTTCCTGATATGCTCTAGCCAGGATATTTTTACTGTTCTAAAGTAATAGATATCATTTATTTTTGTCATTAATTTTTTATACTTAGTTACATTTTCCAAACAGAAAAAAAAAATGTGCTTCCTCTATTGTTATGAAAAATGGTGTATATTGTGAGGTTTAACTGAAATTCTAACTCTGACCATCTCCTTTATAAAAACAGGCTTCTTCTGAAATCCACTCGCTCATATGTGCTTTTAATTTTTAATTCTTATATACTGTCATTCATCTCTGGTTATCTGTTTCATGTATCTGTATCTTGTCCCTTCAACTAGAAATATCTGCTCCTTTGGAGACAGATGTGATTCTTGTAGAACATGGCTTAGTGGACATTGGTTCTGTCTAGCCCATGTGGGTCATGCAGTAGCTCAGTGAGGTTGCACCAGGCCACCTGGGAAATTCTTACAAGTGCAGTATAAGTGAGGGCCTGGCAGAGTGACAGCAGATATCAGGATGCCCCAGTAATGGGTACAGTTGGGGTCACTGACACACCACAAAAATAAAGACAGATTGGACAGAAAGCAATCTAGAGGTGGATACCAAGGACTAGATGTAAGGACAGTGATCCTTGCCTGAATAGGAGAGAAAAAGAACATGACTATCCCCAAGGGCAAAAGATGCTAAGCAGTGTTCTAATTCCTTTTTTTTTTTCTTAAGAAGCTTTAGATTACATAAATGTTACATTAAAAATATAGGAGATTCCCATATGCCCCACCCTCTTCTTTTCCCACACTTTCCCACATTAACAACACCATTCATTAGTGTGGTATATTTGTTACAATTGATGAACACATATTGAAGCATTGCTATTAACCCTGGGCTATAGTTTATATTATAGTTTACACTCTATCCCACACAGTTTTGTAGGTTTTGACAAAACATATAATAGCCTATATCAATCATTGCAATGTCATGCAGGGCAGTTCCAATGTCCCCCAAATTCCCCATATTATGCCTAATCTTCCCTATTTCTTTCCTCAGAACCTCTGGTGGCCACTGCCCTTACATCAATGATACACGTTCTTCCATTGCTAAAATAATGTCTATAATAGAATAATAAGTCTACTTTAGCCCATCATTTATTCTCCAATATTGAGGATTTGGGGATGATGATACCCACTCTGTTTCTAATTGAAAGGAGGCTTATGTCCCATGGGACTGATGGAACTATCTTAACACTATACTTGTTAATATATGTCTCTGAGACTTAAATCTTTAGTCCATTCATGTGCCATTTGAAACCTGAATCTCATCAGAGTTGCAACACCTACTCTCCAGTTCATTGGATTCACCCAGGACAACTAACAAGGAGATGATGATGGACAACTCCCATTCCAAGGAACAGAGAGTGTTCTAATTCTTAAAAGAGATGGGTACTCTTATCTCTGCTCTACTGAGGTGAACATTGTGGCTTGGAAAAGTTAAATAATTGGGCCAAATCATATAAGCTTGCAAGTAACAAAGCTTAGAAATGATCCAGAAATTGGGATAAGTGACTAGAGAGATTTGGTATTGAGTCACTGGGTTAACTGGTATAGAATTCTATAAATTACTCTTTAATAGTAAGGATTGCTTTCAGAACATGGGATTGAATATGGGATTTAGGCTGCTTAATGATTTGCAAGACTACCAGGTTTACATAGAAGTGTGAAGTAGTTTCTCCCTATGGGTTGAATTGCATCCCCCCAAAGATATGTTAAAGTCCTAACCACAGTCCTATGAATGGGACCTTACTTGGAAACAGGGTCTTTGAAAATATGATGAGTTAAGGTAAATTCATACTAGGTTAGGGTAGGGGCTAATCCTATAAAACTGGCATCCTTATAAGCGAAAGGGAATTTGGACTCAGAGACAGATAGACACAGGTGAGAGTGTCCCATCCTGGCAGAGATAGAGACTGAAATGCTGCAGCTTCAGCTGTAGCTGCCAGCCAAGGAGCACCAAGCATTCCTGATTATCTACCAGAAACCAGGAAAGAGGCAGAGGAGTATCTGCCACAGATTTCAGTGGGAGCAGAACCCTGCTGAGATCTTGATTTTGGATGTCCAGACTTTGGAATATGAGACAATAAATTCCCATTGTTTTAAGCCACCTAGGAAACTAAGACAGTTCTCAGGTAATCAACTCTCACTTTATTATCTAGCAATATGAGCCTTAACACACGCAGTTCTCCCTGCTGAAATGATATTCCTTCACTTTTCCTCCTGGTAAAACAATGAAGAGTCATTTTATGTGTCTCCTCCTTGCTGAAATCTTTTTGTTATATATATATATATATAAAGAGGTACTTAGATTACCTAAAATATTACACAGAACCTACCGGGATTCCCATGTTCCCCACCTCCCACACCTCCCACCACATCCCACACAAACATCTCCCACAAGTGTGGCCCATCAGCCTCAATGGACTTACACATCCTGGGGCCTTGCCATCAACCATAGACCACAGTTCACATCGTAGAACACACTCTCTCCCACACAGTTCTGAATGGTGTGTGCTGATTTAAAATGGCCTACATCTTTTGCCACAACAGCACTCAGGACAACATCCAAATCCTGAAAAAGCCCCTGTATTTCAACTGCATATCCCCTCCCTGCCCTGAAAGTGTCCAGTGGCCACTGGCTCCACTTCACTGTTATAATTTCTTCCATTACTAGAATCACCATATGGGAACAACAGAATACCATCAAGACCACTCTAGTCCATAGTTCTTCCCCCAATCCTGAGGGGACTGGGATGGTGATGACCACTCCACCTCCATGTGAAAGAGGGCTTATATCCCATGGATATGGTGGGTGGGATGATCCTGCCTGCAGATGCAGGTACTCTCCATTCCCTGGGATGGCCATTTCTCATCATTGTCTCCTCATCAGGTGACTTGGATGAGTCCATTGAGCTGTAGGGTAGGAATTACAGATCCACCGAGATTCCACACACACCTAGCACATAGGTAGGCCAGAGGCTCCAGTCTCTGGAAGTATACCTAAAAACTCCAGCATCATATATAGGTTTGAATAGAAGGGACTGATAAACTATGTGCAGGGATGACTTATTTGAGTCCAATTCTGTCACTCTTAAGAGCACAGATTCCAAAATAAAGCCCACGGATAAGGTGTCAGTCTCTGGGGATATCCCCCCTTATATAGGACCTGGGTGTCTCCAGAGCTCTCCGGGGCCCCTCTGTGTGGGATGATATGCACTTTGATGTCCTATGAGCTCCTACTGAGTTGTGCATAAGCGTTACTTCTGGGATGACCTCCCGACTCTCTTTGAAGTCTCTTAGCCACTTGAACTCATTTGTCTTTACCTTTTCCTCCTTTTATTCAAGGTCTTTTTCCACTTGTGTTGCCAGTTGGCACTTGGTATTAATCCCTCATTGCCTGTGAGGCTCATCCACGGGAGTCAAGTCCCATGTTGGGGTTAAGGTAATGCATTCATATGCTGAGTTTGGCTTAGAGAGAGGCCACATTTGAGCAACAAGGAGGCTCTCAGGTGGCAACCCTTAGGCACCCCATAACAGTAGGCTAAGTTTCATTTACAAGAGCAAAGACTCATAAGGGTAGTCATCAATAAAAAGAACTCATCAGTGGGCCATCCTCTTTTGACGGACACTGTCCCTGCACTCAGAGGACTGTTGCTGCTCCCTTGGAGAATGTGGCAGAGCACTCCAGGCTAGGAATTCAAATTCCCTCATTTATTGTGTGATTGTCCACCCACTGTGACCATGCCCCATCCTTTGTTCATTTGAATAATTTTGTACATCTTTCATGTATATTCAGATGAACTTACTCCCATGAATCCCCCCTCCCAGACACCCCCCACCAATAATCCCCTGCAATACCCATTGTAACCCTTCTGTGATCTAAATCTTCCATGAATATGTAGTCCATAAAATAATCAAATACACTTAATAGGAAAAAGAAAGAACAATGATAAGCTTACATGCAAGAGACAAACATAAGGAAACTCAGGAAAAAAAAACAAAACAAATAATTGAGCAAAAAAACACAGAGCAAAACAAAATATAATTAACAGATTGGGACATTCAAAAAAATGGGGAAAAAAGTAAAAGAAATGCCTTTAAAAATATATATATATATATATATATATTCTTTTTTTCCTTTTATCACTGTGCTATCTGATGCTGGTGTGCCGTGACACCTTCCCCCTCTCAATCCCCATTGTATCTCAAATTTTCATTTAATTTTCAAAGAAGTTTTTGGTGACAGCAAAGTCACACACGGAGTACCAGAGACTCCCAGATACCAAACCACCCCCCCTTCCCAACCCCATATTAACACCCCCTTTTTGTCGGATGTTAGCATTGTTATAACTGTTATACAGATAGCAAAATATAGCAACTAAACATTGTCAATGATTTCCAGTATAGTTTACAATTTAGATGATACAGTTTAATAAGTTTTGATGATATTTACCATGTCCTGTGTCCAATACTGTAAGGTAATGAAAAACCTTTCCCATGACTACTAAATACCCCATTAGATCTTAACTGTTTCTTCCTCCCCACCCCCCTGGGGCATATGACACTCCCCTGTCTTGACTCATGGAATGTCAAGATTCATATTTACATGCCCTGGGTATTTGAACCTGCCCTTCCCAATCTAGCCACCTGTCAATGCTGCACCACCAAACCCCAGTAATATCACTACCCATCTGTCCTATCCTTCAATATGCAACTATACTCTATCCCTTTACCATAGATTATGTCTATATGGGTGATGGCTCAGAGCCTGCTCTTCTCTTTCTCTCCCTTGTTAACCTATCTTTCAGACTACGGTTCTCAGAGACTGCTCACTTTCCTCAGTTCAAGTCAGTGAGGTCAAATACTGTTAATCCTTCAGTGCCTGGCTTGCTTTACTCAACAGAAGGTCTTGAAGATTCATCCACGTTATTCCATGTGTTAGCACTTTATTCCTTCATAGAGCTGAGTAATATTCCATTGTATGTTTGTACCATATTTTGCTTATCCATTTGTCTGTTGATGGGTACCGGGGCTTATTCCAACTTTTGGCAACAGTGAACAATGTCGCTATGAACATTGGTGTGCATATATCTGTTTGTGTCTTTGCTTTCAGTTCTTCTGGGTATATACCCAGCAGTGGAATTGCTGGATCATATGGAAGATCCATTGTTAGTTTTCTGAGGAACCACCAAACTGACCTCCATAGTGGCTAGACCATACCACAGACCCACCAGCAGTGGATGAGGGTTCCTATTCCTCCACATCCTCTCCAACATTTAGTGTCTCCTGTTTTGTTTTTTTGTTGTTGTTTTTTTTTTTTTTATGTCCACAGTCATAGAAAATGCTAGTGTGTTTTGCTCACTTTGTGTGTAGCAGGTATCCTTATGTTGTGCTGTATCTCCTCTTTTTTTAAGAGCTGCCATTCTGATGGGTGTAAGATGGTATCTCATTGTAGTTTTGATTTGCATTTCTCTGATAGCAAACGACGTTGAGCATTTTTTCATGTGCTTTTTAGCCATTTGTATTTCTTCCTTGGAGAAGTGTCTTTTCAGGTTACTTGCCCCTTTTTCATAAGGGTTGTTTGTCTTTTTATTTTCAAGGTGTAGGATTTCTTTATATATGCAGGATATTAGGCTCCTATCAGATATATTGTTGCCAAATATTTTCTCCCATTAGGTAGGCTGCCTTTTTATTTTCCTAATAACATCCTTTGAGGTAGAGAAGTTTTTAATTTTGATGAGATCCCATTTATCTATTTTTTTCTCTTTCTGCTCATGCTTTGGCTGTGAAGTCCATGAAACCATTTCCTATTACAAGGTCCTGTACATGCTTCCCTACATTATCTTCCAGGGTCTTTATGGTTTTGGCTCTTATATTTAGATCTTTGATCCATCGTGAGTTGATTTTTGTATAAGGTGTGAGATGGTATTCTTCTCTCATTCTTTTGGATATGGATATCCAGTTCTCCAAGCACCGCTTGTTAAAGAGGCCATTCTCTCCCAACTGAGTGGACTTCGTGGCCTTGTCAAATATCAGATGACTGTATATGTGCAGATCTATATCAGAACTCTCAATTTGGTTCTATTGGTCAGTAGGTCTATCCTTGTGCCAATACCACGCAGTTTTGATCACTGTAGCTTTATAGTATGTTTTAAAGTCCGGTAGTGTGATACCTCCAACTTCATTTTTCTTTTTCAATATGTCTTTGGCAATTCAGGGCCTCTTGCCTCTCCAAATATGTTTTGTGGTTAGTTTTTCCAGTTCCTTAAAAAATACTGTGTTGACTTTTTATTGGGATTGCATTAAATCTGTAGATTAGTTTGTGTAGGATAGACATCTTGATGATGTTTAGTCTTCCTATCCATGAACAGGGAATATTTTTTTCATTTATTTAAGTGTTCTTTGAATTCCTTTAACAGTGTTGTGTAGTTTTCTGTATATAAGTCCTTGACATATTTAGTTAAATTTATTCCTAGGTATTTGATTCTTTTATTTACTAATGTAAATGGTATTTTTTTTCTCCATTTCCTCCTCTGTTTGCTCGTTATTGATGTATAGAAATGGTACTGATTTTTGAGCATTGATCTTATAGCCTGCAACATTACTGAGCTACTTTATAAGTTCCAGAAGCCTTGTTGTAGATTTCTCAGGGCTTTCAATGTATAGGATCGTGTCATCTGCAAATAATGAAATTTTTACTTCTTCTTTTCCAATCTGGATGCCTTTTATGTCCTTTGCTTGTCTCAGTGCTCGCGCAAGTACTTCTAAGACAATGTCAAATAGGAGTGGTGATGGTGGACATCCTTGTCTAGTTCCCGATCTCTGAGGGAAGGCTTTCAGGATTTCACCATTGAAAATGATGTTAGGTTTGGGTTTTTCAGATATACCCTTTATCATATTCAGAAAGTTTTCATCTATTCCTACCTTTTGTAGTGTTTTTATGAGGAAAGAGTGCTGTATTTTGTCAAATGCTTTTTCTGCTTCTATAGAGATGATCATGTGATTTTTTTCTTTCAATCTGTTTATGTGGTGTATTACATTAATTGATTTTCTTATATGGAACCATACTTGCATACCCAGGATGAAACCCACTTGGTCATGGTGTATAATCCTATTGTTATTTTGTTGAATGCGATTAGCAAGTATTTTGTTGAGGATTTTAGAATCTAGGTTCATTAGAGAATTTGGTCTGTAATTTTCCTTTCTTGTAGTGTCTTTATTTGTTTTTGGTGTTAGGGTAATTTGGGCATCATAGAATGAGTTAGGCAATATTCCTCCTACTTCTATTTTTTTGGAAGAGCTTAAGTAGAATTGGTGTTAGGTCTTTCCATAATGTTTGGCAGAATTCAGCTGTGAAGCAATCTGGTCCTGGGCTCTTCTTAGTTGAGAAATTTTTGATGACTGAGTCTACCTCTTTACTTGTAATTGGACTTTTGAGTTCATCTCTTTCTTCTTTAATCAATGTAGGCTGTTTTTGGGTTTCTAGAAACTTGTCCATTTCCTCTAAATTATCATTCTTGTTGGCATATAATTTTTCAAAGTCTCCTCTTATGATACTCTTTATTTCTGTGGGGTCGGTAGTGATATCCCCTTGCTCATTCCTTATTTTATGTATTTGCATCTGTTCTCTCTTTTTTTTTGTTAGTCTGGCTATGAGTTTGTCAATTTTATTGATATTCTCGAAGAACCAGCTTTTGGTTTTCTTTATTGTTTCCAGGGCTTTCTTATTCTCTATTTCATTTAGTTCTGCTCTAATCTTTATTTCCTTCTTTCTACTTCCTTTAGGTTTAGTTTGTTGTTGTTTTTCCAATTCCTCCAAGTGTGCAATTAGGTCTTCAATTTTAGCTCTTTCTTCTTTTTTAATATATGAATTTATGGCACTGAACTTCCCTCTCAGGGCTGCTTTTGCTGCATCCCATAGGTTTTTTTTTTATTTTTATTTTTTTATTTATTTATTTATTTTTATTATGGGTAAAAATCAAAATTCTCACAATACATACAAACATTTGCAAAATGATATATAAATATATATGCATATATGTGTATTTGCTTACAAAAATGTTATTTATATATATATATATACATATATTTTAAGAGGTGCTTAGATTACCTAAAATATTACACGGAACCCACTGGGATTCCCATAGGTTTTGATATGTTGTGTTGTCATTTTCATTAGTTTCAAGGTAGTTACTGATTTCTTTTGGGATTTCCTCTTTGACCCACTGTTTGTCTAAGAGTGTGTTGTTTAACTTCCATATTCTTGTGCCTAACCTGTTTCTCTGGCCTTGGTGATTTCCAATTTCATTCCGTTGTGGTCAGAGAAATTACTTTGTATAATCTCAATCTTTCTGGATTCATTGAGAGTTGTTCTGTGACCTAGCATGTGGTCTATCTTGGAGTATATTCCATGTGCACTCCAGAAGAATGTAAATCCTGCAATATTTGGGTGTAGTGTTCTGTATAATTCTATTAAGTCCAGGTCTTCTAATGTATTGTTGAGTGCCTTTGTCTTTATATTGATTCTCTGTCTGGATGATCTAATGATGATAGTGGTGTGTTGAAGTCCCCTCCTATAATTGCAGAGGCATTTATTTCTCCTTAGTTTTCCACAGTTTGCCGCACGTATTTTGAGGCACCTCGATTAGGTGCATAAATATTGATGATTGTTCTCTCTTCTTGAGAGATTACTCCTTTTACTAGTATGTAGTGCCCATCTTTATCTCTTACAATACTTTTGCATTTAAAGTCTATTTTGTCTGATATTAGAATAGCTACTCCTGCCTTTTTTTGGCTATTGTTATCTTGTAAAATGGTTTTCCAGCCATTCATTTTCAGCCTCCTTGAATCCCTGGGTCAAAGGTGTGTTTCTTGTAGACAGCATATACATGGATCATATTTTCTTATCCATTCTGACAATCTGTGTCTTTTGATTGGTGAATGTAATTCATAAACATTTAGTGTTATTACTCATAACAAATTTCTTACTTCAGCCATTTTTTCTTTGGGTTAATGTATGTCATATGTTGTTTTGTTTCTCTTTTTGCCTTTTCAGTTGTTTTTAAACTCTCCTCCAACTCTCTCTCCCTTGTTTTTCCTTTCAACTTGTAGAGATTCCTTTAGTATTTCTTGAAGTGCAGGTTTCTTATTAACATACTCACTTAATTTCTGTTTATCTGTGAATATTTTGAACTCTCCATCATTTTTGAATGCCAGCTTTGCTGGGTAGAGAATTCGTGCCTGGAAGTTTTTCTTCTTTTAGTATTTTGACTATGTCATACCACTGTGTTCTTGCCTCCATGGTTTCAGCTGAGAAATCAGCAGTTAAGCTTATTGTGCTTCCCTTCTATGTGATGGTTCTCTTTTCTCTTGCTGCCTTGAGTATTTTCTCTTTGTCTTGTGCATTGGACATTTTGACAAGTATATTACTTGGAGTTTGCCTGTTGGGATTTATACTATTTGGGGTGCGCTGTGCTTCCTGGATCTGCACATCCATCTCTCTCAATAGGGTTGGAAAGTTTTCAGCCATTATTTCCTTGAACACTCTTTCTGTTCCCTTTCCCTTCTCTTCTCCTTCTCGGATGCTCATAATGTGTATGTTTGTTCATTTTGTATTTTTGGTTAATTCCTTGAGTCCATGCTGGATTTTTTCTACCTTTTTGTCTATCTGTTCTACTATCTCTTAGATTTCAGCTGTATTGTCTTCCATATCACTAATTCTTTCCTCTGCCTGTTCAAATCTGCTGTTATGTGAATCCAGCGTCTTTTTGGTTTCTTGAATTATGCCATTGTTCATCATCATATCAATTACCTTTTTAGGCATGTTTGCAATTTCTTTAGTATGTTCCCAGTGTCTTCTTTATATCCATAAACTCTTCCTTCACTTCTTTAAGTTGGTCCATATTTGTTTGGAGAGCTTTGATTAGTTGTTCGATGTTCTGCATCGTTTCCTTGTTTTTATCTTGTTCATTGGAATGGTTCATGTTTTCTTGTTTCTCAGAGTCATTTGTATTTTTTTGTTGCCCTCTGGTCATCATATTATCTTGATGGGTTTGTTCAGTTGATTAGCTTTTCTCTATGCTCTAGAGTTTTATTCACTGGTGGTTCTGCGTGTGAGTTAAGTTTTCTTTTTGGCACTTTTTCTTCTTAGTTTATTTCCTTGCTTCTTCCTATGTTCCCTTGAAGAAAAAAGATTAGGGCCAGAGGAATCAAAAGATGTAAGGAAGGCATAAGGATAATAGTAATATTGATAAAAGTTAGAAGAGGGGCCAAATGAGACTTAATGAGATGAATATTTAACGTGTGTATGCAGTGTAGAGTAATAGGAAAAAAAAGTGGAGTTCCTACAATGGACTGGGAAAACAAATGGAGCAATATATATATAGTGATTTAGAAGGCTAGAATTATGAGGAGGGAGAGAAATTGTAAAGAAAAGGCTGAAAGGAAAAAATTAATACTAATTTTTAAAAAAAGGAGAAAACAAAATAGATGGAATAGAAATTGACACCCTTATGTTGTGGGCCTATAAAAAATGTTGTACCTAAGCCACAATAGAAAGCATAAGGCAGAAAGATGAAGAAAGGATAAGCGATAGTTTGGAATACAAAATCAGTATAGACAGTGAGTGGGAAATTACTGAAGAAGAAGCAGAGCAATGAAGCTACAATCTAGCAGCACCTAATTAAAAAAAAAATGAAAGAAAAAAGAAAGGGGGGAAGAAAGAGGAAAGAAAATCAAGAGACCAGAAATAAACAGAGAAAAATCAATGATCCAACAGGCAAGCAGTCAAACAGAGCTAAGGAGGGTCAATGATTCCCCTAGGGTCCACGTGGATCCTCTCTGCCTGCTTGTGTTTATCAATCAATTTCCCCACACGCCTATCACCCCACTCAGTGGGGTTCCTGAGAGCTCCAGAGACACCCTGGTCTTATATAAGGGGGGATAGCCCCAGAGACTGATGCCTTATCAGTGGGTTCTATTTTGGAATCTGTGCTCCTGAGAGTGACAGAATTAGACTCAAATAAGTCCTC
>JAKSZT010053866.1:101619-114680 GCA_026826555.1 Tolypeutes matacus | reverse complement strand
TAAATTACCTAAAATATTACACAGAACCTACTGGGATTCCCATGTTCTCCACCTCCCACACCTCGCACCACATCCCACACAAACATCTCCCACAAGTGTGGCCCATCAGCGTTAATGGACTTACACATCCTGGGGCCTTGCCATCAACCATAAACCACAGTTCACATCGTAGACCACACTCTCTCCCACACAGTTCTGAATGGTATGTGCTGATTTAAAATGGCCTACATCTGTTGCCACAACGGCACTCAAGACAAACTCCAAATCCTGAAAAAGCCCCTGTACTTCAACTGCACATCCCCTCCCTGCCCTGAAAGTGTCCAGTGGCCACTGGCTCCACTTCACTGTTATAATTTCTTCCATTGCTAGAATCACCATATGTGTACAACAGAATACCATCAAGTACACTCTACTCCATAGTTCTTCCCCCAATCCTGAGGGGACTGGGATGGTGATGTCCACTCCACCTCCAAGTGAGAGAGGGCTTATATCCCATGGATATGGTGGGTGGGATGATCCTACCTGCAGATACAGGCCCTCTCCATTCCCTGGCATGGCCATTGCCCATCGTTGTCTCCTCACCAGGTGACTTGGATGAGTCCACTGAGCTGTAGGGTAGGATTTGCAGCTCCACCGAGATTCCACGCACACCTGGCACATAGGTAGGCCAGAGGCCCAATCTCTGGAAGTATACCTAAAAACTCCAGCATCCCATATAGGTTTGAATAGAAGGGACCATGTGCAGGGAGGACTTATTTGAGTCCAATTCTGTCATTCTAGGGAGCACAGATTCCAAAATAGAGCCCATGGAAAAGGCATCAGTCTCTGAGAATATCCCCCCTTATATAGGACCTGGATGTCTCCAGAGCTCTCCGGAGCCCTCTGTGTGCGGTGATATGCACTTTGATGTTCTAGGAGCTCCTACTGAGGTGTGCGTAAGTGTTACCTCTGGGATGACCTCCCGACTCTCTTTGAAGTCTCTTAGCCACTTGAACTCATTCGTCTTTACCATTTTCCCATTTTATTCAAGGTCTTTTTCCAGTTGTGTTGCCAATTGGCACTTGGTATTAATCCCTCATTGCCAGGGAAGCTCATCCCCGGGAGTCAAGTAGGTAGGTAATGCATTCATATGCTGAGTTTGACTTAGAGAGAGGCCAGATTTGAACAACAAGGAGGCTCTCAGGTGGCAACCCTTAGGCACCCCATAACAGTAGGCTAAGTTTCAGTTACAAAAGCAAAGACTCATAAGGGTAGTCATCAATAAAAAGAACTCATCAGTGGGCCATCCTCTTTTGACAGACACTGTCCCTGCACTCAGAAGACTGTTGCTGCTCCCTTGGAGAATGTGGCAGAGCTCTCCAGGCTAGGAATTCAAATTCCCTCATTTATTGTGTGATTGTCCACCCACCATGACCATGCCCCATCCTTTGTTCATTTGAACAATTTTGTATATCTTTCATGTATATTCACATGAACTTACTCCCATGAATCCCCCCTCCCAGACACCCCCACCAATAATCCCCTGCAGTACCCATTGTAACCATTCTGTGATACAAATCTTCCATGAACATGTAGTCCATAAAATAATCAAATACACTTAATAGGAAAAAGAAACAACAATGATAAGCTTACATGCAAGAGAGTAACATAAGGAAACTCAGAAAAAAAAAAAAAAACACAAACAAACAAATAATCGAGCAAAAACAGAGCAAAACCAAATATAATTAGTGGATTGGGACATTCAAAAAAATGGGGAAAAAAGCAAAAGAAATGCCTTTTATATATATATATTCTTTTTTTCCTTTTATCACTGTGTTATTGGATGTCTGGTGTGCCGTGACACCTTCCCCCTCTCAATCTCCATTGTATCTCAAATTTTCATTTAATTTTCAAAGAAGTTTTACGTCACAACAAAGTCACACACGGAGTATCAGAGACTCCCAGATAACAAACCACCCCCCCTTCCCCACCCCATATTAACCCCCCACCCTTTTTTTGGATGTTAGCATTGTTATAACTGTTATACAGATAGCAAAATATAGCAACTAAACAATATCAATGATTTACAGTATAGTTTACAATTTAGATGATACAGTTTAATAAGTTTTGATGATATTTACCATGTCCTGTGTCCATTACTGTAAAGTAATGAAAAACCTTTCCCATGACTACTAAATACCCCATTAGATCTTTACTGTTCTTTCCTCCCAACCCCTGGGGCATATGACACTCCCCTGTCTTGACTCATGGAATGTCAAGATTCATAGTTACATGCTCTGGGTATTTGAACCTGCCCTTCCCAATCTACCCACCGTTCAACACTGCAACACCAAACCCAGTAATATAACGACCCATCTGTCCTATCCTTCAATATGCAAGTATACTCTATCCCTTTACCATAGATTATGTCCATATGGGTGATGGTTCACAGCCTGCTCTTCTCTTTCTCTCCCTTGTTAACCTATCTTTCAGATTATGGTTCTCAGAGACTGCTCACTTTCCTCAATTCAATTCAGTGAGGTCATATAATGTTCGTCCTTCAGTGCCTGGCTTGCTTCACTCAACATAAGGTCTTCAAGATTCATTCATGTTATTCCATGCGTTAGCACTTTATTCCTTCTAACAGCTGAGTAATATTCCATTGTATATATGTACCATATTTTGCTTATCCATTCGTCTGTTGATGGGCACTGGGGCTGATTCCAACTTTTGGCAATGGTAAACAATGCCACTATGAACTTTGCTGTGCATATATCTGTTTGTGTCTTTGTTTTCAGTTCTTCTGGGTATATGCCCAGAGTGGAATTGCTGGATCATACGGAAGATCTATTCTTAGTTTTCTGCCCTTTTTTGGCTATTGTTTGCTTGTAAAATGGTTTTCCAGCCATTCACTTTCAGCCTCCTTGAATCCCTGGTCAACTTTTAGTTTCTTGTAGACAGCATATACATGGATCATATTTTCTTATCCATTCTGCCAATCTGTGTCTCTTGATTGGTAAATTTAATCCATTAATATTCAGTGTTATTATTCATAACGAATTTCTTATTTCAGCCATTTTTTATTTGGGTTAATGTATGTCATATGTTGTTTTGTTTCTCTTTTTTTTTTTACAGTTGTTTTTAAACTCTCCTCCATCTCTCTCTCTCCCTTGTTTTTTCCTTTCAACTTATAGAGATTCCTTTAGTATTTCTTGAAGAGCAGGTTTCTTATTGACATACTGTCTTAATTTATGTTTACCTGTGAATATTTTGAACTCTCCATCATTTTTGAATGCCAGTTTTGCTGGATAGAGAATTCGTGGATGGAATATTTTTCTTTTAGTATTTTGACTATGTCATGCCACTGTCTTCTTGCCTCCATGGTTTCAGCTGAGGAATCAGCACTTAATCTTATTGTGCTTCCCTTGTATATGATGGTTCTCTTTTCTCTTTCTGCCTTGAGTATTTTCTCCTTGTCTTGAGAATTGGACATTTTGACAAGTATATGTCTTGGAATTGGTCTGTTGGGATTTATACTATTTGGGGTGCGCTATGCTTCCTGGATCTGCACATCCATCTCTCTAAATAGGTTGGGAAGTTTTCAGCCATTATTTACTTCTACACCCCTTCCCCTTCTCTTCTTCTTCTGGGTTGCCCATAATGCATATGTTGGTGGCTTTTGTGTTATCGGTTAATTCCCTGAGTCCATACTGGACTTTTTCTATCTTTTTTTCCTATCTGTTCTACTGTCTCTTTGTTTTCAGCTGTATTGTCTTCCATATCACTAATTCTTTCCTCTGCCTGTTCGAATCTGCTGTTATGTGAATCCAGTGTCTTTTTGATTTCTTGGATTGTGCCATTGTTCACCATCATATCCGTTATCTTTTTAGGTATGTTTGCAATATCTTCAGTATGTTCTCCTAGTGTCTTCTTTATATCCTTAATCTCTTCCTTGACTTGTTTAAATTGGTCCCTGATATTTGTTTGGATAGCTTTGATTCATTGTTCGATATTCTGCATGACTTCCTGGTATTTAATTTGTTCATTGGACTGGTCCATGTTTTCCTGTTTCTCAGAGTCATTTGTATTTTTTTGTTGCCCTCTGGTCATCATATTATCTTGATGGGTTTGTTCATTTGATTAGCTTTTATCTATGCCCTAGAGTTTTATTTAGCTGGTGGTTCTGTGTGTGTGTTAAGATTTCTCTTTGGCACTTTTTCTTCTTATTTATTTCCTTGCTTCTTTCTATGTTCCCTTGAAGGCAAAAGATTAGGGCCAGAGGAATCAAAAGATGTAAGGAAGGCAGAAGGATAATAGTAATATTGATAAAAGTTAGAAGAGGGGTCAAATGAGATGAATGTTTAACTCGTGTAAGCAGTGTAGAATAAAAGGAAAAAAAAGTGGAGTTCCTACAATGGACTGGGAAAACAAATAGAGGAATATATATATATATATATATATATATATATATATATAGTGATTTAGAAGGCTAGAATTATGAGGAGGGAGAGAAATAGTGAAGAATGTGCTGAAAGGAAAGATTTAATAATAATAATAAAAAAGAAGGAAACAAAATAGATGGAATAGAAATTGACACCCCTGAGTTGTGGGCATATGAAAAAATAGTAGTATCTAAGAGCCACAACAGAAAACAGAAGGCAGAAAGATGAAGGAAGGATAAGCGATAGTTTGGAATACAAAATCAATATAGACAGAGAGTGGGAAATTCCTGAAGAAGTAACACAGCAAAAAAGCTACAAGCTAGCAGCACCTAATTTTAAAATATGACAGACAAAAGAAAGGGGGAGGAAAGAAGAAAGAAATGCAAGAGACAGGAAATAAACAAAGAAAAACCAAAGAACCACACAGGCAAACAGTCAAACAGAGCTAAGGTGGGTCAATAATTCCCCTAGGGTCCATGTGGATCCTCTCTGCCTGCTTGATTTTTTCAATCAATTTCCCCGCGGGGTTCTATATGCAGGTCCTGAAACAGCTTTTAGCTATTAAACTAAATTAAAAAGAATTTATTTTTCATGTATTGAAGTGACCTTCTTACTTTTTTGGGGGGGGGCAAAACACAGTACCCAAAATAATTCCTCCTCTAGACCAATCCCCTTATGGAAGGGACCCTAGCTGGGCTTATGGAAATTAATCAAGCACATCCCACTTCCTGGACTCCCCAGGGTAGCTATAGCTCTGATGTTAGTCAATGCAGAATGCTAATGACGGCCGACTCCGCCCCTTCTGGAGCCGAGCCCCAGCATCACTGGTTGCTGTGTAAATCAGGTTGACTCGGCAGATTCACCTCTCCTCTCATCCTGGTGCAGCTTCAAGTCGGCTTATCTGCTCCCCAAAGCTATGGGGCGGTCCAGGCAGCCAAATTGATGGCAAAAAAAAAAAAAATTCCCTTCCCTGTCTTCCAACAGAACCCTCCCTCTTATGGAGATTGTCCCCTCTTCCTGGCTCTGTGGTGGCCTTGGGCTTATCCCTGGGCAGCTAGGCATATCAACTCCTTCCCCAAACAGAATCACCCTTCCCCTCCACCGGATGCTGATTCGCTCCACATGTTCTGTTCACCCAAGGACCAAGGTGCTCCAGGCAGCCAAATCTCCAGAAAATAAAACTGTCTCGCCCCTTTACCAGAGCACCCCCTCAGAGAGTGCCCCCTCCCACTAGGCCCTGTCTCCCGGTTGCTGAGCCCTGCTCATGTCTCCAACTGGCCATTTCATTTTTTCCCCCTAACCACGGGGCTCAGCCATCTGTGCCAACCACCACTGGCTGGCTTAAAACTCACAAATCTCTACCATTCCATCCATGCCATTGATCTATGAAGATAGATGTCCCAAGCTTCTCATTCCATGTGAGCACAGCACAGACCCCAGGTCAAGATCCTGTCCACAATTTGCCTTGCTCTGGGAGCTTGCAGTGTTTGCCCTCCTTCACTAATGCCATCTTGGCCCCTCCCCCTCAAATTTATTTTTTTATCTGCTTAGCTTAGTAGCTTACACATGTTTTTCCTATACATTTCTCCCCTCCACTGTTATGAAGATATCATCACAAATTACCCATGTATATACTGTAAGTCCAACATCTCTGATTTATCGGTACTTTTCATAGACTTAAGTTTCAGGTATTTTAGTGTTAAAAAGTGGATGCACAATCACCCCCAAAAAACAATATTAACTGCATTTCTGCTTTCTCAATTTGTTTCCTTTACTAGAGATCTTTATATGTTTATGCAGTAAATCTACTGTCTATTATCCTTTCCATTCAACGCAAAGAAATTTGTTTAGAATTCCTTTTATAGCTGATATAGTGGTGGTAAACTCCATCATATTTTAAAATAAGGGAATGCATCTTAACTCTTACTCAGTTTTTGTCCTTTTTAAAAATTATTAATTATATGTTAATATTGTTATTATAGATTTGTGAGTTTTGAGAACAGTCATGCATAAAATATAGGCTACCCATATGCCACCTTATTATTAGCACCTTATATTGGTGTCATAAATTTTCAATAATCACATTTTCATATTTGTACTATTAACTATAGCTTATAATTTCAATTAAGGTTTATTTTGTAATGTGCAGTTCCATCAATTTTTATTCTAGTACCATATATATATAATCCAATATTTCTCCTTTTAACCACATTCAAATACATAATTCACAGCTGTTGAATACATTCACAGTGACATGGTACCAATAACACAATTCATTATCAAAAATAATTTTATCATCCCCAAAAGAAACTGTACATTTTCTCCATTACCTCCATTTTCCCTAATCCCACTCATGTACCTCATAATCTGTATTGTAGATTTTGACTCTATGCATTTGTTCTTCTAATTATTTCATATCAGTGAGATCAAACAATGTTGTCTTTTCATGGCTGGCTTATTTCATTCAAAATGCTGTCTTCAAGATTCAACTACATTGTCACATTATCAGAATTTTATCCATTTCTATGGCTGAATAATATTCCATTATGTTCATATATGCCATTTTGTTTATCCATTCACTGATTGATGTAAAATTGGATTGCTTCCATCTTTTAGCAGGTGTGAATAATGCTGCTATGATAACCAGTGTGTAAATGTCTTTTTCAGTTCCTACTTTCAAATCTTGTGAGTATATACATAGAAATGTTTTTGTGGGATCTTGTGGTAAAACTACATTTACCTTTCTGAAGAACAACCAAACTGCCCTCCACAGCAGCTGCACCATTTTACATTACTAGCAGCAATGATTTAGCATTCTAATTTCTCCATATACACTCTAACATTTATATTTTTTCATTTTTAATAGTAGCTATTCTAGTTGATGTGAAATTGTATCTCCTTGAGGGTTTTTTTTTTTTTGTGTGTGTGTGTGTTTACTTGGTGGCTAATCATGTTGAGTACCTTTTCATGTGTTTGTAGCCATTTGTATATCTTCTTCACAGAAATGTCTATTGATAAATTTTGCATAATTTTAAATTGGATTTGATCGTTTTCTCATTGAGTTGAAGGATTCATTTAATATTGTGGATACTAAAACATAATTGGAACTTCTGGGAGGATGACAGGCTAGTAAGACAGGGGACTCTCTTCTTCTCCAGAAAAATAGAAAGAGGACAGACTGAATCAGCACAGAAAAGATCTTCTAGGGCTTAAGACACCAAGAGAAATCTGGACACCACCCAAAGGAGAGAGGGACAAAGGATGAAAATCACAATGACAGATCTGGACTGATTATTGAGGACTCAGAGGTGAGTGGAAATATTTCTGACCTGGGAAAAGGGAGAAGGCTGACAGAGAAGGCTGGAGAACTGTCTCAGAGAAAGTTTGAATTACAAGGCTCATAGCCTCCAGACAGGAAGCTCTATCACATTGATCCAGTCTGTGTTGCAACAAATACACTCTGACCAGGCACTGAACTGAGAGCTGCCAATGAGCACCATCTTCTGGCAGACCAAGGAAGTGCACACAAGAAAATTAAAAATAAGTAGGAGAGGCATTTTCCTGCCTCTATCGCCTCCCTGCCCAAGGCGCTAGGAAGTGACTCTACAACCAATTACTGGGTTCAATGCCCAGTTTCAAGCAAACAGTAGGACAATCCTAACAATCCAGGTCAAGCTAAGAATCAAAGAGCAGTTGTAACACAGCCTTCTGCAAGTATATCCCTACAAAATAGAAATAAATTGAAAATCTGAGTAAACTACATCCTAATTAGATTCCTAGGTATCAGTAAAAAATTATGAGCCATATTAAGAAAATAGAAGACATGAACCAAGGAAAGAAATATATCAAAGCCCCATAAGAGATGCAGAATTTAAGAGAACTAATCAGTGAGATGCAAACAAATTTCCAAATCAAATTAATGAATTGAAAGACAATATGGATAAAGAGATAAATGACATCAAGAAGTCATTGAGTGAGCACAAAGAAGAATTTGAAATCATGAATAGAAAAGTAACAGAGTTCATGGGAATGAAAGACACAATAGGTGAGATCAAAAATACATTTGAGGCATGCAACAGCAGACTCAAATGATAGAAGGAAGAATAACTGATACTGAAGGCATAACAGGTAAAATCAAAAGAAAGAAAAGAATGGAAAAAAATGAGCAGGAGCTCAGAGAGTTGAATGACAGCACAAAATGCAAGAACATATGTGTCATGGAATTTCCAGAAGGAGAAGAGTAGGTAAAGGGGGCAGAAAGAATATTTGAGGAAATAATAGCTGAAAATTTCCCAAATTCCCTGAAAGAAATGAAATTACATGTCCAAGAAGCACACCATAACACAATCAGAATAAATCCAAATAGACCTACCCCAAGACACATACTACTCAGAACATCAAACGTCAAAGATAAAGAGAATATTCTCAGAGTAGCAAGAAAGAAACAAACTATCATGTACAAGGGATGTCCAATAAGATTTAGCACAGATTTCTCTTCAGAAACCATGGAGGCAGGAAGACAGTGGTATGATAGAATTAGGATACTGTAGAGAAAAGCTGCCACCCAAGAATCCTTTATCCAGCAAAATTATCTTTCAAATATGAAGGTGAGTATAAAATATTCAGAAACTAAGAGAGTTTGCAAAGAAGAAACCACCTTTGCAGAAAATATTAAGGGAAGACTTAAAACCTGAAAGAAAAATACAGAAGAGGTTTGGAGGAGAGTATAGAAGAGAGAATAGCAGAAAGGATAGCTAAAAGAGTAAAAAGAGACAAAAATAAGGTATGACATATGAAAACCAAAGAATAAAACAGAGGGAGTAAATAGTGCATTTATACTAATATCATTGAATGTGAATGGATTAAACACCCCAATCAAAAGATACAGGCTGATAGAATGGATGAAAAACACACACACACACACACAAAAAAACATAAGCCATCCATATGCTGCTTAAAAGAAACTCACCTTATATCCAGGGATACAAATTGGTGAAAGTGAAAGTTTGGAAAAAGTTACCCCACACAAATAGTAACCGGAAAATAGCAGGGGTACCTATAATAATATCAGACAAAGTAGAATTTAAATAAAAAATGTTATGAGATACAGAAGGCCATTATATATTAATAAAAGGGACAATCCACCAGGAAGATATAACAGTCATAAATATCTATGCACCTAACCAGGGTGCCCCAAAATACATGAGACAAACTCTTAGAAAACTGAAGTGAGAAATAGATATCTCTACAATATTCTTTGGAGACCTCAACACCCTACTCACATCATTAGATAGAACAACTATACAGAAGATCAACAAAGAAACAGACTGTGAAGAATATGATAAATGAGTTAAACCTAACAGACGTATACAGAACACTGCATCCAAACTCAGTGGGTTATACATTCTTCTCATGTGCCCATGGATCTTTCTCCAGGATAGACCACATATTAGTACACAATGCCACTCTCAATAAATAAAAAAGATTGAAAATATACAAAGCACCTTCTCAGATCATAATGGAATGAAACTGGAAATCAATAATAGACAGGAAAAAAGTAAATTCCCCAATGTGTGGAGGCTTAACAACACACTTCTAAATAATCAGTGGGTCAAAGAAGAAATTGCAAGTGAAATCAGTAAATATATGGAGACAAATTAAAATAAGAAAACAATGTATCAAAACTTATGGGATAAAGTGAAGGCAGACTTGAGAGGAAAATTTATAGCCCTAAATGCCTATATTAAAAAAGAAGAAAGAGCTAAACTCAAAGATTTAACTGAACAAGTAGAGAAACTAGAAAAGAACAGCAAACCTATCCCAAAGCAAGCAGAAGGAAAGAAATAATAAAGATGAGAGCAGAAATAAATGAAATTGAGAGCAATAAAAAATAGAGAAAATCAACAAAACCAAAAGCTGGTTCTTTGAGAAGGTCAATAAAATTGAGAAACATCTAGCTAGAATGAAAAAGAAAAAAAAAGAGAGAAGATGCAAATTAAAAAATCAGAAATGAAAGAGGGGAAGTTACAACCGACCCTACAGAAATAAAAAGAATCATAAGAGGATATTATAAGGAGCCCGTCAGGATGAGTGGCGGAGGGATGGAGACCCCCGCGAGTTGTGAGGACACCCTGGGCGGCGGCGGCAAGAAGAGGGACTCGCTGGGAACAGCGAGCTCGCAGGCGCACCTCATTATCAAGGATCTTGGAGAAATTCATTCAAGGCTTTTAGATCACAGACCAATTATCCAAGGTGAAACCCGTTATTTTGTGAAAGAATTTGAAGAAAAACGTGGTCTTCGAGAAATGAGAGTTCTTGAAAATTTGAAGAATATGGTCCTCAAAACAAATGAACAGACTCTTCCCAAATGTGGAGAGACAATGCAGGACAACTTAAGCCAAGTTCTCCAGAGATTGCAAGCAGCTAATCACTCAGTCTGTAGACTCCAACAGAGGGAGCAGGAACAGAAAAAGATTCATAGTGTGCATTTAATAGCTAGTGAAAAACAGCATACAGTCCAGTGGGAAGATTTCGTGAAAGAGCAACACAATAAATGGGCTGAAGTGGATGAAGAGCACAAAAAAGCCATGGAGAGGCTTAAAGAAAAATATGCTGAGATGGAGAAGGACCTAGCAAAATTTTCAACCTTTTAAGAACTTGAACCACGACAATAACAAACTAATGAGAAAATATTGACATCCCCCCTCCAAAAAAATATTCCCACCAAAGCATTTAAGCTCTGCCTCAAGCTTAGCAATACATTCAATGGCACTCTTACATCAGAAGAAAAAAACTTCTGCTGGAGTCCTGATGAAACGTTTAATAGAAAAGAGTGCTGTATCTTTCTAGCTCTTAAGTGCCTATATATGATTATTTGGATGGGTAAGAGTAGGAGGAAATATGGGGTAAATTTACATTTTGTTAATTAGAATTGGTCATCTTTACCACTGATTAGTCTGGAGTATTCTAATATTAGACTTACTGCAAAATAATTTAATTCATTCCTGTGCAGGGTTAGTATTAGTTTATTATTGTAGCTTAAAAGGCAGGTATAATAGCTACCAGCCATAGCTTCCCAGGCAATAGGAAGAATGTAGTCCATGAAAATGTAGACAAAAATGACTGTCCTTGGAACAGAGATCACATTTAACAGAAGAAAGAGTCATAGCATTATCTCACCAATAGCAGAGATGGCTGTGTTGGGCTTTGAACTGCCTGTTGGAAAATATTGCAGATTTTGCAGTGCAGCATAATGCCATGTGTTTCACTGGACAACAAGACACACTTGTTAAGTTTTGTGGCCTTCCAGTAGTTAATATATTCAGCTTTTAAAATATGCTTAAAAGGAGAGGGGCCAAGATGGGGTTAGTGTAGGAGGGCGCACACTGCAAGCTCCCAGAGCAAGGCGGATTGTGGACGGGGTCCTGCCCAGGGGTCTGTGCTGTGCACGCGTGGAGTGAGAAGATTGGGACATCTATCTGCATGGATTGGCAGCGTGGACCGAACGGTGGAGATTCGTGAGTTTTGAGGCTGCCGGTGGAGGTTGGCACAGGCGGCTGAGCCCCGCGGTTAGGGGAAAAAAAAAATAAAACGGCCATTTGGAGCAGCAGGCGAGGCGAAAAAGTTTTATTTTCTGGGGATCTGGCTGCTTGGCGCCCCTTGGATCTTGTGTGAACAGAACAAATGAGCTAATCAGCACCCAGTGAAACGGAGGGGGGATTTTGGTCGGGAAACGCAGCTGATTTCCCTAGCCACCCGGGGATAAGACCCGGGCCGCTGCGGAGCCAGGTGGAAAGGACACTTCCCAAAAAAGGGAGGGTTCGGTTGGAAGACAGGGAAGGGTATTTTATATTTTTAGACATTGATCTGGCTGTCTGCAACGCCCCATAGCTTTGGGGAGCAGATAAACCGACCTGAAGCACCATTAGGCTGAGAGCAGACGCGAATCTGCACTCAAACTGATTTACTGAGCAGCCCGGTGAAACTGGAGCTCAGCGCCAAAAGGGGTGGAATCCGCCATCTTTAGCACTCCTCACTAACTAACATCACAGCTTCAGCTAACCTGGGGAGTCCGGAAAGTGGGACGTGCTTGATTAATTTCCACGGGCCCAGCTAGGGTCCCTTCCGTAAGCGGGTTGGTCTAGAGGAGGAATTATTTTGGGTCCGGCATTTGGCTAAAAAAAAAAAAAAAAAAAAAAGTGAGGTCACCTCAACAAATGAAAAATAAATTCTTTTTAATTTAGTTTAATAGCTAAAAGCTGCTTCAGGACCTGCATATAGAACACTGTGGGGAAATTCATTGATAAACACAAGTAGGCAGGAAGGATCCACGTGGACCCTAGGGGAATCATTGATCCCCCTTAGCTCTGTTTGACTGCTTACCTGTGTGGATCTTTGGTTTCTCTCTGTTACTTTCTGGTCTATTGCTATTATTCCCGTTTTCCTCCCCCCTTCCTTTTTCCTTCTATTTTTTTTTAAATAGTTGCTGCCAGCTGGTCACTTCTTTGCTGGGCTTCTTATTCAGTAATTTCCCACTCGTTGTATATATTGATTCTGTATTACAAACTATCGCTTATCCTTCCTGCATCTTTCTGGCTTCTATTTTCTGTTGTGGCTCTTAGAGACAACATTTTTTCATAG
>JAKSZT010053866.1:89213-99711 GCA_026826555.1 Tolypeutes matacus | reverse complement strand
AAGCTCCAGGAGGGATTAGGTGAATGTATTCAGGCCTTAAGGAAAAATGAAATTTCACTACAAACCATAGAGGAAAAAGACAGAAGACTTTCATCCATGAAAGAAGAAAACAATCATCTGAAAGAACAGCTAGAAAGACTCAGGGAACAGCAGAATCAAGCTACACCTGTGGTTGAGCCCAAAACTCTAGATATTATGGAACTGGAATCTGAGGTGTCTCCACTGAATATAATAAAGTGTCATCTTCAAAAGGAAAGAAAACATCATCAAAAGACAATTGAAGATCAAAGCCAGAGTAAGATGCAACTACTTCAGTCTTTATAGGAGCAGAAAAAGGAAATGGATGAGTTTAAATATCAGCATGAGGAAATGAACACCACACATACCCAGCTCTTTTTAGAGAAAGATGAGGACAATAAGAATTTTCAAAAAACAATCGAACAAGTCAGAATTCAGATGCATGAAGGAAGACAGGGCATTCAAACTTAGAATTCTGATATTTTCCTAGTAACCAAAGTCCAGAGCCTTCATATAAAGAATGGAAGTGTTCAGGATGATTTATCTAAAGCTGAAACAAAGATCAGTAAAAGGGATGAAAGAAGGAGAATTGGATATTAAACTTCTAAATGAAAAGAATTTATCTTTAATAAAACAGGTTCAAAAGCTGTGCAATGATGAGGTTGTTAAATTAACTCAGATAATCCAGCAGAAAGAGTTGGAAATACAAGCTCTTCATGCAAGAATCTTTTCAGCTCCCTGCACCCAGGATGTTGTTTATCTTCAACATCAACTGCAGGCCTATGTCATGGAAAGAGAACAAGTATTAACTGTTTTAAGTTAGAATGCTAAGGAAAATAGTCACCTAAAAAGAGAATATCACAAAATGATGGACATAGTTGTTGCCAAAGAAGCAGCCCTTATTAAGCTGCAAGGTGAAAATAAAACATTGTCCACTAGATTTGAAAGCAGTATCCAGGATATGTTTAGAGAAACTGTGCAGAACTTATCATATACTATTCAAGAAAAAGATATTAAAATAGATGCATTAACTCAGCAATGCCAGACTTTATTGGCTGCTTTACAGACATACAACACAAGTGACAAGGTTGGAGGTGTTAGTAGTAATCAGTTTGAGGAGCTACTAAAGGAACATGATATATTAAATCAACAATTGAATGCAGTCTCCACACAGAGGAATGAAATTGCACATCAGCTTTCCATCTCCCAAGAACAAGTAAAGCAGTATGCGCTATCACTAGCCAACCTGCAGATGGTACTAGAGCATTTCCAACAAGAGGAAAAAGCTATGTATTCTGATGAACTAAAAAAGCAAAATCAGCTCATAGGTGAATGGAAGACAAAGGCAGAAAATCTGGAAAGAAAACTGTTGTTATTACAGGAACATTTGCATGAAGCAAATGCTACATTGGACTCAGCATTGAGACTTACAGAACAGTTAGATCTGGAGGAAGAACAAATTAAATAACTTACAAAACAAAATGAGCTCCAACAAGAAATGCTGGATGATGTACAAAAGAAATTGATAAATTTAGTAAACAGCACAGAAGAAGGAAAAGTGGACAAGTCCTAATAAGAAACCTCTTCATTAGATACTTTCACACACCAAAAAACAAACATCATGAAGTGTTGATTAATGGGAAGCAGCCTGCGTATCAAAAAGGAGGAAATGGAGCTGTTGTTCACTGAAGTTCAGGGTGGAGCTAGGTGGATGAGTGGGTGGCTTGAAGGAGGAACAAAAAGTGTTCCCACCACACCTCTGAGACCAAATCAACAGTCTGTGCTTAATAGTCCTTTTTCAGTACTTTTTGCTAAATTTCTAGAAACCAAATTGTATCCATCTGTTCCAACATCAAAGCTTTCTGCTCATGACATGAAATGTCCAGATTCACCAAGAAGGACAAAACTAGCCACAAATGTACCACAAACTTTTAAAGATACAGCAGGGTCCAGAACCAGTAGAAGAACAGATGGGAATCCATTCTTAGCTCCCTGCTATGCAGCTGTGCCTCTTATCATTCCAGCTGGACTTGGAACTGGTGGGCCTGGGAATCTTCTTTTGAAACCCATTTCAGATATGTTGCCTACATTTACACCTTTGCCATGTTACCTGACAACAGCACTGGAGTTGAACTGAAAGACTTTAAAAGCAATAGGTGATTCTCAAGCCAGAAGCAATACAGCATTTTAAAACAGGCAAGCCAACCTCGAACATTATCTGTATATATTTTATCACAAAGTGGCCTTTTGGAAGAAGTTGTGTATTTGTTTGCAGTTGTACTTTCTCTAAATTTAATAAAAATATCCTTAGCAGTTTTACAAATTGCAAAGATCATAGGAAAAGTGTTTTCTATATAATATGCTTTTTTTCTTCTCTGATTTGGCACCATTTAAATAAAAAAGATTCATCTTAACTTACAAAAAGAAAAAGAAAGAAATGGAATAGCAATATATCAGATCTTTATTTCCTTCTCTGATGTTATAAGACACAAGCTCTATGCCTAGTTGTCCACAGCTGAGCTCCAGGATTCATTAGATTCTGGAGGGGAAGGCAGGGATCTTGGCAGAGATAGGCAGCCACCTTCACCACATGGCAAGACATGAGATTACAAGTACCTGACATTGGTGAGAAAGCATCTCCACTGGTGCCCTGATTTGGACATTTCACAGGCTCAGAACTAAGATTTTATGCCAAACAAATCTTTATTATGATTTACTTGGTTTAATTAAAAGTGTCAGGAAGAATTCCTGAGTGTTCTTCAAGACAAAGGTGATGACATCCAAGTTACAGGTCAGGGAGGATAGATGGGGAGAGTGTGATGGAAAGGAAGGGTTACTTGCAGGGTCGAGTGTTTCTTCTCCTAGGAACACTCCACATCAGCTCTTTCACTCTGATCAATATAGATTCAGTAACTTAATGGAGGCCCATGCAAGCAGCTCTAAGAATCTGCTTCTGAAATTGCTCTTTACAGAATTAGAATGGGGATCCCCAAATCCATGGTCCTTCCTCTCCATCCTGACCCTGCAGTCCTGTTCACAAGTCCCACTAGGCCCCATCCCAGTGACTCAATGGCCACTGCCACCACCCACTCCAACAAGACACCTTCTGCTTTGGCTCCTGGAAGATATGACTGTCTTGTTGCATCATATCCATTTTCTGCTCATCAGTACCTCCCTAACCTCTCAATCCCCTTCCCCCATTCCACATGCTATCCCCTTGAAGTCCACCCATGGTCATCTCACCCATTTCCCCAGATCCAGAAAATCCATTCCAAGAGCCCATAGCGAACACACTAGAAACTTCTTTATAAATTGGCTTTATTGCCCAAGCTGTTCCTCTGTCTCTTCCCCATCTGCTTGTGGGAAACCGATGCCTGATTCAGGAGATCCAGCTCATCCAACTTCATAACCTCTAAGCCCTTCTTATTTTATACAGTGATACTCACATGCAAAATGATGGGATTGACATATTTAAATTACTCTGTTCCTTCCCTTCATTGCATCAAATGGGTTTCTCTCATATATTAATATTTTTATTATTTGTGTAAGTAGTAATACTAAGTGATTTACCATGGAGTAATATCACTGAACTACAATGACCAATTAATCTGAATGTTTTGGACTTTCTGGTTGGTATTGATCTATAGCTCTTCTGAGCACATTTTATATGTATACACAGAGAGATAAAGAGATAGTGAATGAGTTCCAAGGTCCACTGTCTGTGCATGTGCAGGTATGCAGATCAAGTAAGTTCCTCTCTCTTGGGAAAATGCTGAAATCACATAAACAACTGCAGCACAAAGTGCTTCATCAAGAGTCATATGTGGGAAGCAGATGTGTCTCACATGATTGGGCTCCCATCTACAATATAGGGTAACCAGGGTTTGATTCCCAGGGCCTCCTGGTGAAGGGCAGGCTGGCCTGCATGGCAAGCTGGCAAGAGTGGAAAGCTAGTACATGTGGAGTGCTGGCCCATGCAGGAGAGCTGACCCATGCAGGCATGTTGGCCAACACAAGAGATATGATGCAGCAAGATGACACAACAAAAAGAGACACAGAAGAGAGACAATAAGAGATGCAGGAGACCAGGGAGCTGACATAGCAAAAGAGATTGAGTGCCTCTCTCTACCACAGAAGGTCCCAGGATTGGTTCCCAGTGCCACCTAAAGAAAAGACAAGCAGACAGAAGAACACACAGAGAGCACACAGTGAGCACAGAGCAATGGAGGGAGGGATAAATAAATAAATCTTTTTTTTTTAATGTCATATGTACTCCATGAGATGGTGAAAAGCTGAGTGCCCTTCCCAAGAAAATCTCATGAACCTGATGCCCTATAAGAGAAACACCTGAAATCTGAGGACTCAGTAGTTACAAGGATAGAAGGCAAAGGCAATGAGGGAGGAAGTGTGAGACCAGAATCAGGTCTGCCTTTCAGGGAGCCCAGGAGGGGGCTGGGCTGAGTGGGATCAGGACCAACAAGCATAAGTTCATCCCAGGAGCAGGGACAAGGGAGGCAGGGAATGGGCTACCAGTGAGGGTCCTGGACTTCCTCTCTCATCTCTCCTGCCCAGCTTCAAGTTTCTGGCTCCTTTGCTGACTCTGAAAATTACATATTTTTAGAGAAAATGTCCTTCAGAAATGGGTAGAGCCTAGATTGCCACTGAGGAAGAGGAAAGAGGCCATGACTTTTCCTTTTGCCATTGTTCTGGGATCTGGGGGCCCCAGCACAGCCCCCAGTGCCTTTCCTCATCTGACTTAGAAGAGACTGAGGGAGATGACTCAGCACAGAGTTTAATGGAATTCAAGAAGGAATGAAGAGAAATTTCACAAGTTAAAATAGTGAAGTGATGAAAACTTTCTAGTATTGACTCTGTGATGGTGATGTATATCAGGGAATAAAGTGAATACTTTGAATTTTACACTTTAAATATTTGACCTTTAAGGTAAAACTCAACAAAACTAGTTAAAAAGGGATATCTAGTGCTTCCTGAAGAAACAGATGGGCCTGGAGTCATGAATTATAGAGGTAGAGGAGTAAAATTTGGGGCATTCTGTATCCAGTTTGTAGTAATGGCTATACACATATGTAAAAAATCCTTTTTTTATTCCAATAAATTATTCATCAGAAAAGGAATACATTTTAAATATAATTTTATGGTCTGCTTCAGTACTGGCAAGCAGAGGGGTTGATTAGAAGGTGAAAGCTCTCTTGCATATCTGGTGTTCTCAGGGTTCATTCCAACCTCCTGGAGTTAGCCTGAATCATTTATTTGAAGTGTCTGTGTGGCACTGACCCTGGTCAAAGTATGGACAATTTTTCCAAAAATTTCTGAAAATTTTGGCTATGCAGTTTATTAATCAATAATTTTCTATTATCTAGTGATGTTTTACTTGAAATTTTCTTTGCATTCTGCATATTTACACTATTACCTCTTAAGTAGAGTTTTTCTCTTTTCATGCAAAATATTTGTTGCGGTATTCCACTGACTCCTCCTATCCTATAGACTATGACACTACATTTTCAGCACCTACATTTGATACTGAGCCCCTGGGAAGGAAAGTGTTTTATCCAACACTCCACTTCCAGAAGCAAGCATGTTGCATTCTGCTGTCATACAACTCAGTTATTTTGTTAAGATTTGTTCTGAGAATGAAAACATACCCAGGGTATATTTCAGTGTAAATAATTCCCAAAACTCTTGAAGAAGGTAAAGATTTGAAATTGAAGCAGCATAATACTAGACAGACTAAATATTGCTGACACAATCCAAGCATTCAAATAAAATGGCATGCATTTAAAGAGAAACATTTTTTTCCACAATATCTTCAAGGTAGAAACATGGAATAACTTGACAGAACTTGTGGCAAAATGACTGCACAACAAAATACTTTTGTTTGTGTATTATCACTGATGATTGTCTCAAAAGTTTTTCATTATGGTATTATTATTGGTTCAAGTTCTATAACATATTAGCAATCTTGTGATAAATATTTACATTTTTTCTCAAGAAAGGGGATTTAATATCACACAGTCTCTTTTCTATTTGCTATAGTGTTCTTTTTCATACCCTTAAACTTCCTAATGCTACAATTTTAATAACTGTGAAGGCCTCTTTTAATGGAGAGAGAGCTAATCTAAGAGATACCTAATTTCAGGTGTCAGGCAACCTATTCATGTGGGTACTCAGTGGAGGACAACAGAATTAGTCCTGTAGGACAAGGAGGACATAAATAATGAAGATCAACTCAAAAATTTATTTCTTTCCAAGTGACTTCTGGGAAAACCCTGGTGAATTATTTCCATTGAGGGACAGTAAACCATTGAGCAAATAGACACACCCTACAGTGCTGAATTAAATATCACAGGCTGGTTCTGGGACATCAGGAATAGAAAAGTCCCATCCATGTCTCATTTCTCAATGTGAAAGGAAAAGTTAGGTGGGCATTAAATACTGAATAATCAAAACCATTCTGGTTCACATTGAAGATGCCTTTCTCCCTGGAGCTTCCTTTGCTGCACCATCTTGAATGGAAGCACAATTCCTATCTCAAAGAACAGACATATTTCTTGATTTCTTATGAAATCACTGTTTCAGCCACTCTCAACCAGGCATCTATGGACCTCTGATTGTCACTGACTTCCCAGTGGATGGCATGGACTTAGCCAATGGTGAGACCAGGGTCTCAGCTTGTAGGTCTTCATAATAGGCCTTAACTGTATGGGCAGCTTTGATTACTCAGCACTCCACAACTAAGTATTCTCATGGCAAACTTGTGAATCAGCACATCCTCCCAGGGTCAACTTTCCAGTCCTGCCATCCTCTCACAGTGCCATCCTGTGCTTTCTCCTCCCCAAGGTAATTCTGTACACCATGACCTTCCTCCATTAACAGAATGTATTTGTAAATCTAGAAACCACTTCCATGATTAAGAATCTTCATATATCCTTCAGGTCTTTGCTAAAATTCTGGTCTAATTCCTCCAAGAAAATTATGTTCTCATGCCCCAACCTGCAGAAGGAATTGGTAAAGTTCATTGCCTCATGCTTTCTGAGGCAACCACAAAATATTTATCCCATAGCCATATGGTCTCTAGTGTGATTCCTGGCTTACCCCATGCAGCCATGACCCTCTGAAACTCTCCTATCTCACAGTCTTCTCTCTCAGGCTTGCATGATTATCACCTGGTTCCAGATATTGTCCTTAGTTCCCAAACTGCCATCAGGATGTGGGACTTCAGTTTTCTAAGATATCTGCCCTATATCTTTTTCCTTTTACTTCAAATAATATTGAATAATCACTTTGCAATATTTTGCTTTCAAGTTCATCAGTTCTGGGCACTGCTATGATGTATTCAAGTTTCAAGCTCAGAACATATTTATATTGTTATTCCCTGTGTTTGAGCATAAATATATAAACATTCATGTATATTATAAAGTATTATATGTATAATGTGAGATTTTTTTCTGCTTTTTCTGAATGTGCCTGAAAGTGTGAACAAAACTTATATTTACCATCTCTGTGAAGGTATTTTTCTCAGCTCAAGTCTGAGAATTCTGAGACCAAATTGTGACCACCTACCATCATGTAGAAGGCCATGTTCTCAGGGAAAAGGAGGAAGATGTGGGAAATCCCAGCAGGGACATAGGTACATCATCCAAGGACCTTGCTTTCTTTCATCCATTTCATGTGGCATCAAGGTAGATGCCCAGTCAATTAAAGACCCTTATAAATTATGATTCTATGCAAAGGCCATAAAATTAATATCATGCTTGTTTCACACACATTTATACATGCAGTTTTCAAAAATGTAAAGTAGATATAAAAGATAATAATAGCAGACTAATCTATGATTTCTTCATCCAACGTGCATGTGTCATTCATTACCATATTATTTTTCCCTAAAATAGTCATTTTTTAAGTAAAAATATAATGTCAAGCTCCCTGCCAAAGTGTAATGTGATGCAGGTAGATGGGCAAAAAATTGTTACATTCCTCATCCATGTTGTACAGCCACAGGTTTCTGAAGGCTGAGCTTAACTGACAGTCCTCACAGAAAGGCCAGACCTACTCAGAGATGTGTAGGTATGAAGTCCAGCATGGCTCCAGCTGCCTGCACCTTGCCCTACTTTCCCAGTGGGAAATGGCTTTCTCATCAGTGTGATTTGGGCTTGGGGAATGAGAGTTCCTCTTACTGGTAGTGAAGGACAGGATCTTATGTTTCTTATAATAATAATTTCTAAATTTCCAACAAAATCTCAGATGCTGTACAAGTATGCCTAAAAAAATATAAGTTGTAATTTGATGCCATCTTCCCAGTGAATTTTCACCTTTTTGTCCCTGATGAGTGATTCTGGCTTCCACCTACCCCTGTTTCTGTCTCCTTGGCTCCATGGTCCTGAGTTCCTCCTGCATCTTGCCTTGGCCTTGGTCTTCCTAATCTCCCTTGATCCAATCCTGGACCCTGGATTCCATGTTGCTAAGTCCCCGCTGTACCTGTCTTGGTTCTAGAGACTGGGCTCCATGGTTCCAAACTCTCTCTCCACCTTCCCAGGTCCTGGCCTTGGCACTCAGTAGTGTTGATCTCCCCTGCACTTATCCCTTGCTCTGGCCCTGGTCTCAGTGGTCCAGAACTCTCCCTCCACCTGACCCTAGTTGACATCCCTGGACTCATTGATCTTGAGCTCCCCATGCACCTGCCCTGTACCTGCATGTTGGTTTAGTGGTCTTGACCTTCCCCTCACCTTCCCTTCGACCTGGTCCCTTACTTGAAGTTCTTGACTTCCTCCTGCAAATATCCTGGTCCTGAACTCTGGGTTTTGTATTACTGAGAGCCCATTGCTCTCAGTCCTGCTGGTTCTGTAGAGCTGCAGGTCTCAACTCCTACATTCTTCTCTTTAATGGGTCCAAACAGCATATCTTCTTCAGTTTTGAGCATCCCAATTGATGGATGTAGGTGGCAGCTGGAACCATCCTTGGCAGGCCTCCTGGACATGAATGGCTGACCTACAATTATGGACAGTATGGTCACTGTATCTAGCCAGCCTCTGCAGCCCTTTGCCAGGCTCCTCTGGTTCTAACAGAGCCCTTGGTCATCAAAGCTGCTCACTCCGCCCTCAGCTCCTGGACCCTCCAGGTATCATAGGGCCACTAATTACTGGTAAGAGCACCTGTCCTTTGGGACAGAAAGAGAAACACAGACCCTTAGGAATACTCCAAATGACAAAAGTCAACTTCTGCCTTTCCATGTGATTCTGTCACTATGCGGCCATGAACACCCTTTGGAGGCCACTCTGCAGGGGAGATTTGAATCTGGGCTCACACTAACTCTCTTCACATTGTCTCCCTCAGTAATACACGGCCATATCCACAGCTCTCAGGCTGTCCATTTGCAGACACAGTATGTTCTAGGCATTTTTCTTTAACATGATGTACTTGCCCTTCATAGAGTCTGCAGTGTGTATCTTCATTCCATCACTCCAGACCCCTAGAGGGACTCTGTTGGAACCAGCCCATCTTGTAGTTACTGAAGGTGAATCCATATGATGCCCAGGAGAGTCTCAGAGAACCCCTAGGCACTACCCAAGTCTCCCCCAGTCTCCACCATCTGCACCCCGCATGGAACACCTTCAGAAAACTGTCACACACAATGTCAATCTTCCTCTTATTCACATACACTCACAGTCATTGTATTTACTTTTATCCAGAAAATTTCTTTTAAACTCCCCTTATTATAACCCCAGCTAAGTGTAAACTCCATGGTGTATTAGCTCTTTTCAGTCCCCACCAATGAATGTGAACACCTCAGAATCCCAGGTCTAGGGCACCTCTTGAAGGGCTGCAGGGTCAGGCCTGGGCTGGTGTTAATCAGCTAGGGTAGGGGCCCAGTTTTCATTTCCTCCTACCATATAGCAATGTCTGGGGTTTTTCAGAGGGGCAGTGCCTAGAGCAGCTATGAGTGTCCTGGTGGCATTGGCAGTGGTAGCATTCAGGGAAATGTGATTTATTTTTATATGGTTGTGCTGAGCTAAAACTCATATCAATCACTTTATTTCAGTTTTTAAAAAGCATGCTAAACATGAAAATAAATTATCAATATTACCTCCACTTCACAGATGTAAATCTACAAAAAAGAATAAAAGAGGAGCTATGACATGCCTATGAACAAATATCTGGTAAACATGAGTCTGTATCTAGACTACTATATGACATTCCTCCCTCAATCAGCTCCAGGACAAAGTGTCACAAACCTAGTGAGGTCTACAACCTCCACAGCTGCCTTTGTGGAGTGGGAACCAATTGTGTTGTGGTTGCATTCTATGGTTTACCTGAATAGAGTTTAGAGGACCAGGAGTCTCTGACACATCACGGGTCCTTATT
Organism: Tolypeutes matacus; assembly: GCA_026826555.1. NCBI lineage: Eukaryota > Metazoa > Chordata > Mammalia > Cingulata > Chlamyphoridae > Tolypeutes > Tolypeutes matacus. Next base: position 89,313 of record JAKSZT010053866.1, on the reverse strand, counting down.
TGTGTCTCAATATCACCTTCCTTATCAATATATCTACTTTTATTTTATTTTATTTTATTTTTTTATTATGGGTAAAAATCAAAATTCTCACAATACATAC
>JAKSZT010053866.1:64891-87476 GCA_026826555.1 Tolypeutes matacus | reverse complement strand
TAGGTAAGGAGTGCTGCTTGTAGCAAGGGGCAAGTCTTAGGAAATTGCGGGTTTGACTCCTGCCTCAGCTACCAGGAGCTGTGTGACAAGTAAGCACAGACACTTAGGGAAACTTAATATACAATTATGAGGATTTAAAAGGTAAATATAATTATTTTATGTCAATTAGAATATACAATATTTGTCCTTTTGTGTCTGGTTTATTTTACTCAATATGATGTCTTCAAATTTCATCCATGTTGTGGTTGTTTCAGAACTCTGCTCCTTTTTACAGCTGAATAATATTCCATTGTGTATATATACCACATTTTGCTTATCTGTTCACCTCTTGAGGACACATGGGTTGCTTCCATTGTTTGACAATTTTAAATATTCCCATTATGAACATCAGTGTGCAAATATCTGAGTCCTTGTTTTCAGTTTTTTTGGATATGTTCCTAGGAGTTCAAGTGCCAGGTCATACAGTAATTCTACACTTAACTTTCTGAGGACCTGCAGAACTGTTTTCCACCAACAATGAAATGGGTGGTCCTATTTCTCCACATCCTCTTCAACACTTGTTTTGTTTCATTTTTCCAGTAGTAGTCATTCTCATGGGTGTTAAATGATATTTCATTGTGGTTTTGACTTGCATTGCCCTAATGGCTAATATTGTTGAGCATATTTTCATGGGCTCTTTAGCCATTTGTACACCTTCTTTAGAGAAATATCTATTCAAGTCTTTTGGCAATTTTTCAATGTTTTTTTTTGTTGTTGTTGAGTTGTAGGATTTCATTATAAATTCTGAATATTAATTCCTTATCAGATATGTGGTTTCCAAATATTTTCTCCCACTCTGTAGGTTGTCTTTTTACTTTCATGATGAAATTCTTTGAATCACAAAGGTTTTAAATTTTTGTGAGGTCCCCTTTATCTATTTTTTCTTTTGTTTCTTGTACTTTAGGAGTAAAGACTAATTTACCATTGTCTAATTCAATGTCGGGAGATATTTCCCTACATTTTTTCCTAGGGGATCTAAATCCTCTAAAGGAGGATTGTGCCCTTAATGCCTGAATTCAGCATACTCTGGTTAATTAGAGTGAGAAATGCATTGTAAAGGGGAAAGTGAAAAAGAACTCCAGAGAAGCAGCTGTGGCTCACTCAATTGAGTTCCCATTTACCATATGAAGGAAGGGCATGATCACCAGGACCTACTGGTAATAAAAAGAAAAAAAGGCATCCCAGACCTGTGTGGTGAGGCACAAGGCCCCTGTGAACAGCAGTGCCATATCCAAATAAAATGATGATGCAACCATATTTTTAAAAAAATGCTCCAGATTGTAGATATTAGACATATCTCACAGGGTTATGGATGAATTAGCATTTTTATAAGCTCTTTTATGGGATATAAAGACTGAACAATGCACTGTAGTTAGGGAGAACCAGGTTGTTCACTGTTCAGAAAATGAAATTACAATTAAGTAAGCAGGGAGGATTAGAATTGGTTTTTAAATATATGTACAGAAAGATAAATTATATATATATATGTGAGTATATGTAGGTTAATATATATATATTTGCTAGTTCTGTCTGCCAGGTGCATCTAGAATAATGACAGTATAATAGTGCCCAGACCTTGGTTTCTAAACACCATTCTCTAATAAAAGTAGCCAGGACACATTCAAGAAGTGGTTGTTTCTGGGTCTTAGAGAAAATACAAGATGACCATGGGACATCTTGTGGTACAGAGAGCAAGAAGTGCTCAAAAAAAAGGATCAGGTGCATGTTGAAAGTACACAGGAGTCATCTTAAAAAGTTTCCAATATCCAAATCTGAAAGAATTGGAGCAAGAAAGTCAATGATAGTGTTGAATTAGAGATATGGAATAAATTAAATATCCATGTATCCACAGTGAGATAAATAAATAATTGAATAAATAAATTAGCATGGAGGAAGGGAAACATTTCAACTCAATAATTATAGATAGAATGAAGGAACAGGAAAATCAAATTTAAACAAAGACCAGAGTAGTAATTATTGCAGGCAAGAATCATCCAAGAATGCTAAAATTTGTGGATGAAAGTTTGATGTGAATCAGAATATTCATCTAGTCTCAATACATCTCCCCTAATGTATTCATTAATTATAAAGGTAAAGAAGCAATTTTATAATAGCAAAACATGGCAGATACTACATCATCCCTGTAATCAAGGAGTATCACTAGTGAAATAAGACATATCAACATCACATTCATCTGATATGATGTACTGAGAAGTGTGCAATATACTTCTGTGGTATTCTTTGTGGTCAGGAACCAAAATTTCAATTTGATCATGAGAAAACATTATGCAAACATAAATTGAAGTTACAAAATACCTGATCAGTATGCTGCAAAATTTTCAAAGCATGAAAGACAAAGAAAAACTGAGGAACTGTGCAGATTGCAAGAGTCTAAGGAGACATGATAAGTAAATGCAATGTGATGTCCTGAATTCAATCTTGCAAGAGAATGAAGACAGTTGGAGATTTTCTAAACAGAAGGAAAGACAAAAAGGACACACTATGTAAAATATGACCAAAAGATGATCAGTCCCATTCACTAATATCACCACAGCTTTGTGATCCAGGTGACCCCTACATTTCCTGTGTATACTGGAAATAAAGTTACAAATATGCAAAGGCAGGGATTGCAATCAACCCTGTTCAAATGGGCTGGAATTGGATGTATACGTGTGATTTCAGGTGTTATTGCATAGATAGAGGGTTAAGTATAAGGAGAGTGAAAGAACCAGAAGGCTGTATGGCTCTGTATTCTGAGATGGCCTGAGTCTTCCTCCATCCCCAATGTCCTGTTGCAGCTCCAGAACTCTGCTTTCTTTTCCCAGTCTAGATCCTCAGCGGTGGCTTGATAACTTAAATGAAAGGTGGTGGCAGCATCAGACAGTTCCCTCCCCAGTGTGGCAATAGAGGAATCTTCAGTTTATGGGGTATAGAACTGTCAGATTTGGGGTGAGCATTTCCTTGAATTCCCTTCATTGCTGAGGTTTCATTGGAAGCCTTTTCTTTCTGAATTTTTCTCTGGGGGCTGTGGAGATGGACTGATGGCCATCATTACTCACCTTCATTGTGGACTTCTGGAAGAACTGGTAGAGGTATGGGGCTCCCCCTCTTCAGGTGTGGGATACCTCTAGTGGAGCTCTCTTAGCTCATGATGCCATTTTGTTTGGTGCACTAACTCATAGTAGAACTGTGAGAGTTGTGGATGGAGCTGCTTTTAGGGCTCTTGGAATGCAGGTTTCTCTGGAGATTCCTAGGCCTGGGGAGGTAGGAGGAGAGGCCTCCATTCACCCCTAGGAGCCTAAATGTGAACAGAGTACCATCAGGTAATGGTTCCTTCCCTGATATCATGATTGTTCCTCATTCCTAAGCATACTCTCAGTCTCATATACAAAAGTCACACATATATTTCCTACTTTCCACTGGGGAGAGCATCAAAAGCACACTTTAGAATTGGCACAAAGTCTTTTTCCCAATTATTCCACATGTCCCACAGGGAATGGATTTTAAAGTCTTCACCTTTATGAATATGCCTCTTTGGGTCCTTAGAATAAGAGGCTCAGCTTGTCTGATACCCATAGACTCCATTAAGGGAAGATCCTGGCTGCTTACTGGGTTCTTTTGGAGATACTTGGTGTACTACATATGCAGATTCCCATAATGCCATGGATGAGAGATAATTTCCAGCAGAAGCTCAGTATGAACACTGACAACTCACTGGAAAGTAGTCAGGGCCAAACTAAAACAGGGTCTTTAGAAGTTATAGGAGGTTGTGGCTTCCCCCATTCTCAGCCCCTTTCCCATGGCTCTTGTGATGCTGTAGATGGCACACCACTACCCTGTCTTCTAGCCAAGTGGGGAGCCCCTTGGGATGGAAAGGGATTCAATATATTACATTGATTTGCTTTGACAGAATGAGTGGTGGGCAATAGGGACCTCACTTATCATTCCCACACCTGCCCCTGACCTGTTTCCTTGGTTCTACTCCCTCACTCAGATCAGACCTCTAAAATAGTTCTTTCTTCCTCAGAAAAGTCAAGAATTTGATGTCCTTCTTTCTGGTCCCTCATTTGCTTGGGCAATTAAGTCCTTGTGCCCACCCATTTAGAAAGAAAATATAGAAAAAGAGCTTAGCTTAATTTTCATTATCCCATAAATTGACTTAGATCAAGGGTTTTACCAGTGAGCTCTGTTAAAGCCCAGATGTGAAGAATCTGCTCACAATTGCCCACAGGAGTGAGGCAGAACCAGGCTAGAAGCCCAGCTCTTGCCCAGTGCTCATCTGCCATATCACTCTCTGACATCCATAAATTTAGTCAACCTTTATGAAAGATTCTGGGACAGGCACCTGTATAGTGCTGGAGAAGCCAAGGGCATGAAGCAACCTTGTATGATACAGCTATTGTCTTATGTTAAAGAGAGATGCCAGAAGTGAGTGGTGTGTTTGTTTCTAACTCTATTTGTGACTGCCTATTTGCTGTGTATATCATACATAAGGATGTTAATATCAAGGAAACAAATGCAAATTCTTAAAGAATTCTATTCAAAAAAAAAACAAAAAAAAAGAACTCTATTCAGGTTGTTAAAAATTTAAATATGTGCTTATATATGTAAATGAATATTCCTGGAGCCCATATTAGGCTAAGCAGGATGGAAAGATCATATAAAAATCTGGACATAGAAATGATTGAGAAAGGGGAAGATTTTCCTGAGCCCTTTAACCTACCCAGCCCCCAAGGCCTTCTCTTTGCAAGAACTCTGAGGGAGGGCCTAGGTGGGGCAGATTAAAAGTATCTTCTAGGCTGGGGAATTAAGAATCAGTTGATCCTGTAGTTCCTCAATATAAACCTTTTAACAGCCTTAAAATTGGTTAATAATCTTATTAACAAATTTCAGTAAATAAAGGAAAAGTCTTTGAAAACTATAGAAAGATCTTTTCTAAATCATAATTAAACATATTAAACAATTGTAAAATATTGAAGAACCTAGCAGTTGGTATTCTTTTGATATTATTCACATTTTTATAATTTTATTGACAAAAAGAGGTTTTAAGACTCCTCTAAAGGAAGGATAAAGAATATTCCTTGCATAAAATATAATGATTTCAATTTGAATTAGCTTACATGTAACCTCCCTACTTTTTTAGAATACTAATTAAATAAATTAACATTATATTTATTAAATATTTAAAATGATGAGAGTTGTAAGTTTGTGTTTACTGAAATTAACTTAAAAGAAGGAAATGTAGATCTGTTCTCTCATCAATGCATCAATTAAACTTCATTGGTTCTAGTTGTAATTTAATAAGCTTATTTCAAGGTAAAGTATCCATTTTATGTGGTTATGGTTAATTATAAGGAATTTGTGAAAAGCATCTTCTAAACTGAAGCATTTAAATGGCCAATTCCTGGAAGCCATTATTTATTAGAAATGTAAATTGATATTAATAATAAAAATTAAGTTCATAACAGGGAAACCTGTCAGAGACCACCTCAGCCTACATCTGAATGTGTTGGTAAGGAAAGATAATCTTGATTGCATTGGGAACCCTCAGTTTCCATAAACTAATGGAGAAATTGTTTCTCCTGTATTGCTACAGTAAATTACCTGTTAAGTTACATAATATGGCAAAGGTAATGTCATTTAATATGTTATATACTGTATTGGAAGTGTTTAGAAAGTATATAAAAACTGCCAATACTGAAGTCTGTCCTTCTTAAACTCTCTTGAGCATTCACATCTAGCTGAAGTACGCTGCATGTTGCCTCTCTGTTGGAGTTATTGGCTTAGTTGGTCACTGACCTCTAAAAAATAAAGGTATATACCACATCTCTGGTTATGCTACTGAAGTGGATGGAAAGTATGTTGCAGTTCCAGACTCCTGCAACAGCCAGTGAGGGCTTGATATGCCAGATGTACAATGGATATTGCCTCCAGACTGGCTCTGTTTCAGAGTGCTGAAGGGCACTATGCACAAGGCAGGTGAAAAACTGGAGCCTTACCTTCCTAGTCTGTGCTGCAGCATTCTGCCTGTGTGAAGGACAGACCAAGTGGAGCAACAATTACCCACGTACTGTGAGTAGAACATAAACACAATTGGAATTATGACCTGCTCCCATGGAGTGAAAACATGTATGGTATTACAAACCTGGAGCTTAGATCTACTAACTGCAGCTCAAAGAGAAATATATGCATTGATTAGTGCATTGATTAGTATCAAGTACTGTTCCTATATACCTTATGAATATGATAATATCTCTTCTATTCTAGATCTTATGCAGAAGAGAATTGAACAAGTTAAAAATCTTGGTAAACTTAGTTCATAAGTAGTTAGTGGACTGGCTATAAGATAAAAGAATGACTCTCTTAAGCATTGTCTTTATTTTGTTTGCCAAATGCTTCTCTTGCAGTTACCTATATTGTCTTTCTGAGTTTGTCTCTGGCAGTGCCTGTCTTCATACCTCTCCTGGCTGATCTAAGCATAACCACTGCTGTGGGAACATGGGTTGGCAGTTTATACCCAAATGCAGCAGGTCTACCACAAACTCCCCCTAGAGTTAACCAACAGCATAAAAGAAGTCAAGGGATAATGCTGGGGTTTTTTTTGTTTTTTTTTTATTGTGGGTAAAAATCAAATTTTCACAATACATACCAACATTTGCAAAATGATATATAAATATATATGCATATATGTGCATTTGCTTACAAAAATGTTATTTATGTATATATAAAAATATATTTTAAGAGTTGCTTAGATGATATTTTATCTAAGATATTTTATCTAAGATATTTTATCTAAGATATTTTATCTAAGATACTTTTTATCTAAGATATTTTATCTAAGATACTTTATCTAAGATATTTTATCTAAGATGTTTTTTATCTAAGATATTTTATCTAAGATATTTTATCTAAGCACCTTTTAAAATATATTTATATATATACATAAATAACATTTTTGTAAGCAAATATATGCATATATATTTATATATCATTTTGCAAATGTTGGTATGTATTGTGAAAATTTTGATTTTTACCCGCAATAAAAAACAAAAACAAAAACAAAAAACAGCATTATCCCTTGATTTCTTTTATGCTGTTGGTTAACTCTAGGGGGAGATTGTGTTAGACCTGCAAATAGCATAAAGGGTGACCACTCAAACCACTATTCACTTTCTCTGCCTAGAGGAACCCATAACTTATTTTGGTGCTTATTTCCGTCATTCTTTCCATTTCTCAGCAAGCTCTGTTCTTTCTCCCATTTCTCAATAAACTCTTTTACCTGGCCTGACTAACAAAGAAAGAAAAAAAAGTGAGAGAGAGAGATGCCACAAGCAGGTGTTATAGATGAAGCTGGGAATAGAGTTCAGTACTTCCACAAATGACAGTCCACTCAGTGAGGAGTAGAATGTCCCCAGGGTACAGGAAGCCTGGGTGTGAATTTCTGAAATCCCAGAGTGTTACCCCATTAGTGGAAGACCAACATTTTTATGGTTTCAATCCATACAATTCTTACTAATATACATGTTTTCAAGATGCTCAGTAAAGAATCATGGCATAATGTGGCTGTCAGGATTTTTATGTGTACATAAAAAAATTAGTAAAGAAAATAAATCAATTCTTTCTTGTGAGAGGTTATTTATAAAATAAAGTGTTGAAATATAGTATGGGAAAAAGTTACTGATGAGTCTTTGGAACATATGATATACACAAGTTACTTTGGGGGATCTTGTATATGCCTGATGATAGGAAAGCCAATTGTTGGCAAAATTGTAGGTCCAATTAAAATGACTCTGAACCTGTGTAATAGGAAGTCTAAAGCAATAGAAATAAAATTTTGTTAAAAATCTAAAAATAAATGCCACCACTAAAATCAAATTCTTAAAATCTAAAAGAATACTGAAATCAGATGCCTCATATGAATAATAAAAATCAATGTAAATGCAACACTAAAGTACAAAAAGAAGCTAAAATTTAATAATCATAAGAATAAAATATTAATAAGCTTAAATTCAGAAATAAAATGCTTTTGATGGCTTGTAATTGAAGACACATATAAAGATAATTGATTTTGAAAATATATACATATTTAATGGTAATGTCTAGATTTTGACCAAATCTAGGCAAGGTTATTCCCTTCCAAAATAAGAGTTTGTCTAAGGTCAATAATCAATAATCTGATGGAGAAACAAAATAGAGAAGGACAGTTGCAATGGAGATAATGATGATGAAGACCGATACTTAAGAGTGGATGAAATTTGAAGCAGGAAATATCATGGGAGCAAGCTGCATTTATTTTTAGCATCCATCTGCCTGATGAGTTTTAATTCAGTCCCCTCACAATTAGAAACAGAGTGGGCATCAGCAACCTCAAATCTGTAATATTCAGGAATAAACAATGAACTAAAGTAGACATTATTATTCTATTATAGACTAATTATTCTAACAATGGAAGAACGTTTACCCTTGATATAAAGGCAGTGGCCACTAGATGTTCTGAGGGGAGGGTGAGGGAAGAACAGGAGTAACATGTGGACATTTTTAGGACATTGGAATTGTCCTGTATGACATTGCAATGATAGATACAGGACATTATATGTTTTGACTCATCCTGTAAAATTATGTCAGGCAGAGTGTAAAGTATAATGTAAACTATAGTCCATCGTAGCAATGGTTCAATATGTGTTCATCAGTTGTAACAAATGTACCACACTAATGAAAGATATTGTTAAAGTGAAAAAGTGTGTGGGTGGGAGGGGCATTTGGGAATCTCCTGTATTTTTTAGGTAACATTTATGTAATTTAAAACTCCTTTAAAAATTAAAAATTAAAAAAGTCAAGTTGCCATAGTTTTAGCATTTCACAGAAATAACAGGAGAGAGAGACAGGTTTGAGAGTTTGGGAAAGCTATTCTGAATCATACTGTCTACAATTTCAAGAAAAAATTCATATATAATGAATATTAGGAAAAAAATACCCATGCCTTGTCCCATACAAAAGCAATATAGGGACAAAGGTAATGAGTTACACCACTGCAAAAAAAAGAAAGCCCTTGAACTTGATATATTTTTTATACTAGAATGTACTTTTAAAAATATAATGTAAATGAAACTATGAATGAAAGGCTATCATAAACCAGATAAGAAATCTTAAAAAATGAGTGAGAATTGAAAAAAAGAAAACAGAAAAAAAGAGGGACAGAGCTTAGGAAAGAATATGTAAAAAAAAGAAAAATTACTTCATCAATGGAAGGTAAACTAAAAGAAACACTATAACAAGATAATGCCTTCAGGAAATGAACAGAAGTTGTAAAAGACTGTGAAGAAGTGCCAACAGTTGAAAATAGGCCTAGATCATGCAATATTTCAGTCACTGGAGAGCCTGAAAGAGCAACCCAAAGAAGGTATGTGAAAAAAAATTAAATCTTATAATTCAATTTTTTCTTGGAATAAAAAGTGCTTTAAGTGCATATTTAAAGTACACCCTGAGCATTGACTCAGAATGATTAATGGCAAGGCATATTGGGATTTAAGAAAGAGAAAAATCCATTGTGCCTCAAGACTAAAGCATGTGGTCTAATGGAAAGAACATTTGATTTTCATCAGTGTTTTGGGGGATGTTACTTTGTGCCAGAAGTAAATGGATTAATATGATATTTGTGTAAAGAAACTGTGAGTCATGACTTTTATACTCAGTAAAACTGACCTGTATGTAAAAGAGGCATTGAAATCCCAGTTATCCTGTTAGGCCTTGTTTAGTATTCTTCCCAATATCCCTTCCAGATGAGTCAACAGATGTCAGTAAACAAAATGTCTAGAAAGGCATTGACATAAGGACTTATGCTATGTACTAAATTTGTAGTCATTTTTTCCACTAATAGGAAATGAGAGAGGGAGTGACCTTGGTGGTAGACACAAGGAGATAGCCTTACAATCATTCATTAAGCTCTAACTTTGTTTATAGTGCTTTTCTATACATATATATATATATGTTTCTTTTGTTGAAAAAGAAGAAAAACAGCTACTGATTGTTAAATTTTGTTTACTATAATAAAATCCAACATTAAATATAAATATAAAACCTACTTTTAAAACTAACTCTTAAGTTTATACAACTAAAAATGCATTAAATTGATTAATTAGGGAATGATATATTAGTGGATAAGCATGATGCAGCTCCATTTCTTTAGGTTTGTGACTTATTTCAACCTCCAAAGAAATTTTATCATTGATGTGGAAGAAGTGGCTACTGCAGGTTCTGAGGGCAGGGAGTGGAAAAAACAGTTTTGTTATGGGGGCATTTTGGGGACTTGGATATTGTCCTGAATGATATTGCAATGACAGACACAGGCCATTATATATCTTGCCATAACCTACAGAATTGTGTGGAAGAAAATGTAAACTACAATGTAAACTTTAATCCACGCTTAGTGGCAATTATCCAAAATGTATTCATCAATTGTAATTAATGTACCTCACTAAGGAAGGATGCTGTTAAAGTGGAAAAATGTGGGAGGTGCAGGGAGTGGGGCATACGGGAATCCCCTATATATTTATGTGACTGTATAATTTAAGTGTCTTTTTTTAAAAAGTAAAAAATGAAAAAAAAAAAAAAAACCCAAAAGACCTCCAAACATCAAGCAATCCCCAGTTCCTTTGAGGTTCAGGCTGAGGCCTCCAGTTTGCCATCTTTGCATTGGTCATTGGTAGGATCTGCAACACAGGCATAAGTTCTAGAACCACTGTAGAGACATAGAGATGGATGGAGGAGGAAGCTCTCTGACATGGGTTACAGGACCCAAAATGTACCTCAGACCCTGGAGAGACAACTTTGGACCCCTGACATCCCCAAGAGTCAGACCCACAGGGCATTGAGCCCCATTTGCTGCTCTCTACTGAGGGTGTTGCCTTTTGATGTTGAGTGTCTATGTGTATTTCTTGGCCAGGCAGCCATCCTGTTAATTTCCCTGAAGAGTGATGCTGATGTAGAGGAAAGGGGAGGTGTCTAGGATTTTGAGAGGAGAGGCAGAATACCACAAACTTGGGATGTGTGATGAGCAGGAGTTGTGAAGGAATAGAGGTTGAAATGATGACTCTGCCTTTTCCACCCCTACTCTCAATACTGCCCAGCCATGACATCTGCATATTAAAAATGGACAGGTTCCTGGTTGTTCTTACTTTTTTCTCTCTAATAATCATTTTTTTCTAAAGCCACTACCAAGCTTTTCTTGTGCCTTTACATAAAAAGGATTAATCTTGATAATAAAAACAAATTTTCTTACTTTAGTATATTCCAACATAAAAAGGTTGAAAAAGATATTCCTTCTAAAAATATAATAAAACCAGTTTATTTTAATAATTAATTAATTTTTATTGTTTATTTTAATTAATTTTAAAGTTTGAAAATAAAAAAATCTGAGTAACTTGTAATTCTACCCCTTTTGCCCATCCCAAGTGGTCACTGCATTAGTTTCCTTCAGGCTTTGTTTTTATTTGGATTTTACATACGTAATATGATTATATAGAACCTCAGTTTGGGGAAAGGTGCCATGAGGTGACTTGGACCCTGAACAGGGCTCAACAGGGGCAGAGGGCACCCAGGACTTGGGCAGCTCTTAATCAGGCCTCCTGAGGACACACTGAGACAGGCAGCTGGGCCAGGAGTGCTACCCTGCTTGCATATGGGGGCACTCCAGAATGTCTCTGTCCTTATTATGTATTGAATCATGGCCTCCACAATGACATGTCAAATCCTAATCTCCTGTCCTTTAGTTGGGAACTCATTTATAAATATGATCTTCAAAGATCCTGTTTGTGAAGGTGAGTCCACCCTGAATCAAGGAGGACTTTAAACCAATATGACTGGAGTCCTTATAAGCAGAGGATATTGGGACACATTCAGGAGTAGAGACAGAAGAAGACAGATGGCCAGGTTTCAGAGGCAGGAGTTGAGGTATGGAGTGCTGGCAAACTGCTACCAGAATGCTTCTGACTTCAGAGAAAGTGATCCTGCCAATATGTTGATTTTGGTCATCTAGCCTCCCACATTGTGAGACAATAAATTCCTGTTGTTTAGGCCAAGAAGTCATTGGTGTTTGTTAGAGTAGCCCAGAAAGCTAAGAGTCTTAACTTATCCTTTCCCCAGGAGAACTTAATCTGAGGCAGTCAAGACCACCCCACACTCTTCACCCCTCTCATTACTCAACAGATGAAACTCCCTATTGACCTTAAGGTGATAGGGAGGGTAAGGTTCAGTCCTGCATGATGTAGATGTTAAACAGTTCTAAGCATGCACTTCACCAGAATGCACTGTGAATGCACATGCAGCCTTAAAGCACTAGAGCCCTCTCCTTCCAATTAAGATGCCATTGGAAGGCATGGCTGAGCAACTTTAGGTGCTTACATGGAATGGGTTTCTGGTCCCTGGGGAGAGGGTCTCTGGACATCCTTCACTTGTCTGCACTTATTTTGACCAGCCAGTTCTTGTCTCTGCCTCCTTGTTTAACTCAGTGGCCATTCCAGTGAGCTCCTCAGTAATGATTTCCTGAATTGCCAAAAAGAAAGTAAGCACAGAGAGCCTGCAGGCTTCTTTCCCTTCTCCTCCTCATCCTACCCACTCCACATTCACATTTCCTCTTCCTCTTCTTCCTCTCTTTTCATATCTTGGATGCCTTCTGTATATTCTGGGAAAGGAAAACTTATGTAAACAGATTCCTCCTCCTCAGACCTTTTTGATAGCTGCAGGGAAGAGAACACACTTGAATGTCCAGAGTCACCATGTGCAGGAGCACACCTGTGAGTGGAGAGCCCATACTAGAACCAACTTCACAGTCATCCCCTCCCCAAGGTGTGTCCCAAGGCACCTGATTCCCAGCTCAGATCCTGGCCTGGGCCATTCAGTGTTATAACAGTTGATTCATGGTGCATAACAAGTTTGGAATTCAAGGCAATGCTAGAAAAGTAGGGGAGGAGGATGGAGAAATCATTTTATAAATGATGTTCCCAAGATCTCAGCTTCCTTATTGTGACCAATTCCTTCAAGGTGACAGTCATATAAAGAGGGAAAGATGAAGTAGGGAAGAGGTACAAAGAGACACTTATGAATAAGAAACAGATTTCAAAAAGAGACAGAAAGAGGAAATAAATTACATGCATATTGTTGTTTGTATTGGACTCTTTCAGATGGGTAAAGAATGTTTCTGAATCAACAAGCACAGTAACTGTTAGGGTCACCTTGCAAAGGAAAGGAGAAATTTAGTGTTAAGCAGAGAACTTGAATGCCTATTGTTCATGTCAGGGTGTGACCTGATCCCAGGACACAATTCTGTCATCATGTCTACACTCCTCTCCCAGAGCCTTGATTGCTTCACCTTTGCCATGAGGGAGTGGTCTAGGATCTCCAGGGTCCCTTTTCCAGCTCTCAAGTACCATAACTGTGTCCAGGGAGAAACACTTTTGTCCTCATACCTTTCTGTACATGATGTCACCTTTCTTTCCTCTTCCCTCAATCAATATCACCTTACCTCTTTTTCTCTCCTAATTACTGCCTTTTTCCTTTCTCCTTTTCATCCTCGACCAATCACATTGTTCTCCAATATGAGCACATTAGAAGAACAGACAGCAGTTCTCTCCAATTAATCAATTGTGCAGTGAACCCATCCATTCTACCCAGGGGGGGATATTTCAGGGTCTAGAGTTAAATCTGGTCCTGTGGAAGAGGGTCACCATCAAGCTCACAAATCCAGTGACTGCCCTTTGCCTGATATGACTTTAGGTACATGGGAGACATTTCATCCTCACAACAACCCTTATGTTTCCTAGCCCATTAGGGTGGACGTGAGATTAGAGATAAAGAAACTTGTCCACATTGCCTTGGTCTGCAAGTCAGTGTTGTAGAGGAGGTGTGACCACTTAAGTAAGTGGTACCATCCAGGGCTTCATTAAGACTTGGGAAGATTGGAAGGGATTGGAATGCATGACTGCACAACCTGGCTTACATGGAATGGGTTTCTAGTCCCTGGTTCCACCCCCATACACAAGACTGAGGGAAGATAACTGGGCGGAGCATGACTGCAGTGTGGGGACAGGGCAGAGTTGTCTGTTTGGAGTGATGGATTCTGAGAGGAGCAGTGTCACCCTGGCCCTGCAGCCCTGAGGCTCTTTCCAGCAGGACAGGTCAGTGGGAGAGTATGAGCCAGTGTGTGAAGCAATCCAGCAGCCCCCTTCACACATGTCCTCAAGAAACCCTTCCAGGCCTTGGACCATGTTGAGAGGCAACTAGACACAAACTTCTTTCAAATGGAAGCAAATTCTGGGCAAACACACTCATCCTTGTCCCCACCTTCACAATCACACCACAGAGACTCACACATAGACACCTCCCACCCCCATATACACAGGCCCTCACCAGCTTAAGGGAACACAGCTGTTTACAATGAGTGTAGAACATGGCCGTTTTTCTTTACCTAGAACATAATCACCTCCCCATTCCTCATTCCCACTTGAAAGCTGGAACCAGCATGCCTCTCTAGCCTAAGGCAAGCATGAAAGACCTGGTTTTGTAATCATCTAGAATTTTTTCATCCAGTGACTGATTCCAAAATGCATACCTTTTTCCCTTGCTCCTGAGGTCACCTACAATTAGAGAAAAGAAAACTCTGAGAGTTGGACTATACTGTGTAGTGTTTGCACAGGGCTTTTGCTCCCTTGGTGCCTTTAGAAAGCAGAAAGGAAACAGTGGATAGGTCAAAGATCCCTTAACTAATTGCAGGAGACAAGTGGGGGAAGGCACATTCTTTTCCTAAATGATACATCTGTTTTGTTTGGGAATTAAAAATCCCTCATTCTAAGAGGAAAACCCATTGCTATGGAAAAAGCCCCATACTCCCTGCTGCCTTCTTCAATAAGAGATCAGTAAGTAATAGGCTCCCAATCAACATTCACCTGAACAAGGAAATCATATATATCATCTGTAATTACACAGTGAAATTTTTTTATAACTGAACTCAATTGGAAAAAATAAACAAAAAACAAAGTGACCATTACATCTCAAAGTAAGGTGATCTTACCTTGGAATTAGATGGGGCCTCATCATCTGCCCTGTCACAAGGAGATTCCTCCAATCAGCCCTCAGGAGGAGCTAAGACACAGAGTGACTGTCAGTTTATTGGGATGTTGCTTATGGGTTATTTTGGGAGCTGCACAGGACTTGGGAAGGGGCAAGAAAATATGGAGGCAGAGGGATAGTAAGCCTGGAATTATCTGTTGGTGAGCCATCATCCTTTTTAGAAGAAGGATGGTAAATGAGAAGAACAGAAAACAAATGAGAAATAAGATTCTTTGACTGTGTAGCCAGAGGCATCCTAATAAAAAATTAAACATTCATTCTACAAATTGTACTAAAATACAAATGGTGATTTATTGACAGAATCTCATCACTCCTTCTACCTGTTTTGAAGCTAGGCTAATATTGATTGTCTCACTGAACTTTCCAATATCATTTCAAACTCCTCAGATTCAAAGTGGTACTGTGTAGCATGTTTTCTCTTTAAATTATAAATATCCTTTTATTGGTGGACTGGAACTAATTCTAGGCAAAATAGTTTATTGTATTGAGTCACTAATCTCTTTTCATAAAGATAATAAATATAGAGGTTTTGATAATACTGACACCTTATCATATTAAAAATAGTGAACATTGACCTTGTAATAGTTTTCCTTTCAGTGTCCTTTTTCATTGCTAGGTAAGTGTATACTGAGTGATGTGACTCTCCATGCTCACACTAACCATCCCACAGTGGGACAGCTCATTAAGAAGGTAGCTCTAAGCTCCATTGGAGAGTTGCAAGAAGAGTTGAATACTAGGTTAATGACTAATTGGGACTTTGAGTTTTTATTGGTTACTGCCCCACAAGTGTGTAGCAAACAGATTTGATCATTTTAGGTCTTGAGGTGACGAACATATCAAATAGATCAAAATATCTCCCTGACTTTTGTCTGCTCAGACCATGTGCTTGTCAGTGACTGAGTCTTGGCAGAGGTTGACCAGCTTGTCCTCCTGCTGGTTCATAACTCTCAGACTCTGTGAGCTTGCCAGAAGCATGTGGGGGTTTCTATGTGCTTTTCACACTAATACTTATGTCTAAATATCTGGTAAAATGCACCTAATGCTAACTTGGGTTATTGGACCCCTGAGGCTACCTAATAGAGAAGAGGAGTGTTTAAGAGCCCTGTAAGCTGGGCACTTCTTGGCACACACATGGATGATGGGCAATCCTTGCATGGTCACTGATGACTCATGACTGTGTGATAAGTGAACCTCAGAAGTTCAGCATATCAGCACAGAGACCACATGCTTCAGTTCACATTTTGGCTCTTATCCTTAGGGACTTGAAATTCTGGGTCAATTATCTGTGAACCTCAGAATCTCCATGCAAAGGATGAGGAGAGTAAACATAATCCCAGGAATGAGAAAGTTCACAATGACAATTGGCCAATGTTATTTTGGACACATCTCTTGGAGAAACACACACACCAACTTTCCCACTCCCTCAACCACATTCACAGTCACACCACATAGTCTCACACATACACACCCCCTAATCCCCATCACACAAATCCATGGAACCTAAGGGAACACAGCTACTTTCAGGACTGTAGCAAGCACCCATAGTCCTTCCTCTGGAAAATCAATTTATCTAAGCATACCCCAATCCTTATTCCCACCAAGAGCTGGATCCATAGTGGCTTTATAGACAAAATAAGAATGCCCTGGTTTTCCTGTCATCCAGATTTCTCTACATAATTAATTCTAGATAATGTACCATTTTCACTTGTTCCCTGTGTCACGTGCGGTTAGAGAAACTGTATGAGGAACATATCATGCTGTACCCTGTTTGAACAGGACTTTTTGTTTGCTTGCCACCATTAGCAAAATAGATGGGAAGCTGGTCAAGTCCAGGACACTATAAGCAACCATTGCAGATCTATCTGGAATTCACAAGCTTTTCCTAGACATGTACCTCTCAAGTCCATTTTGGTTGGTGATCATAAAATTCTTAATCCAAGGAGGAAAAACTACAGCTGATTGACATTCCACCTACCATGTAGTTTAGAACTTGCTTTTGCCATTCATGGATGCCCCTTAAATCATTGATCAGTTGGAAAAGACTCCCACTCAGCAATCTCTGCCCCAAGAAAATTGTGTATATAATCTATAATGTAAATGATTAGGCATCCTTACATGTAATCAATTGAAAGAGGAAGAAACCAAAATAAATAAATAAATAAATAAAAGAACCTCATCACCTTAGACAAAGAATAGTGACCTACCTTGGCATTAATTGGGGCCTCTTCACACTTTTGGTCACTTGGAAGCACCACTATGTACTGCTCCTGGGAAGCTAGGAGGACACAAAATAACTCAAGTCATCAGTGTGTTACTCATGAATTACTCAGAATATGCTGTCTGGGACAAGATGTGAGAGTGTTTAGGGTTGGTGGTTTAACAAGTACAGTGTGAGCGGCCTCATGGCCATCAACCATGATGAAAGAAAGATGGCAAACAGAGTAGCAGGAATGAAACAAGTATCAAAGTTTTAGATTTGTAGCTGATGGAAACCTAAAGCAACTGGCCATAGTCTGTCTGCAAGTGGTACTAAAACACATGCTATGATTCAGTGACAGTCCCATCACACCTCCTGCTTATTCTGTGTCTCACCTAAATGGCAATATGTTCTAGACAAATGCCAAAACAGTTCACCCTCCATGGATCCACATATATGGACACAGCATTTACCATATTTTCTACAGGAGTTTCAAGTTGATTAGAACTAACCTTGCTCGTGGATGGGATTCCATTTTAGGCAGTATATTTTACTGCATTTAATAATACTTTTTTGGGCAAGAAGGCGTTGGTGTAGGAGGGTGCACACTGCAAGCTCCCAGAGCAAGGCGGATTGGGGACGGGGTCCTGCCCGGGGGTCTGTGCTGTGCAAGCGTGGAGTGAGAACCTTGGGACATCTATCTGCGCGGATCTGCGGCATGGACCGAACGGTGGAGATTCGTGAGTTTTGAGGCTGCTGGTGGAGGTTGGCACAGGCAGCTGGGCCCAGTGGTTAGGGAAAAAAAAATAAAACGGCCATTTGGAGCCACGGGCGGGGCGAAAGAGTTTTATTTTCTGGGGAGCTGGCTGCCTGGTGCCCCTTGGACCTTGTGTGAACAGAGCAAACGAGCTAATCAGCACACAGTGAATGGGGTGGGATTTTGGTTGGGCAACTCAGCTGAATTCCCTAGCCACCCAGGGATAAGACCCGGGCCACGGCGGAGCCAGGAGGAAGGGACACTTCCCAAAGAAGGGAGGGTTCGGTTGGAAGACAGGGAAGGGTATTTTATATTTTTAGACATTGATCTGGCTGCCTGCACCGCCCCATAGCTTTGGGGAGCAGATAAGCCAACCTGAAGCAGCACCAGGCTGAGAGCAGACACGAATCTGCACTCAAACTGATTTACTGAGCAGACCGGTGACGCTGGAGCTCGGCGCCAGAAGGGGCAGAATCCGCCATCTTTAGCACGCCTCACTGACTAACATCAGAGTTTCAGCTAACCTGGGGAGTCCGGAAACTGGGACATGCTTAATTAATTTCCACGGGCCCAGCTAGGGTCCCTTCCATAAGGGGGTTGGTCTAGAAGAGGAATTACTTTGGGTCCTGCATTTGGCTAAAAAAAAAAAAAAAAAAAGTGAGGTCACCTCAACAATTGAAAAATAAATTCTTTTTAATTTAGTTTAATAGCTAAAAGCTGCTTCAGGACCTGCATTTAGAACCCTGTGGGGAAATTCATTGATAAACACAAGTAGGCAGGAAGGATCCACGTGGACCCTAGGGGAATCATTGACACCCCTTAGCTCTGTTTGACTGCTTGCCTGTGTGGATCTTTGGTTTCTCTCTGTTACTTTCTGGTCTATTGCTATTATTCCCGTTTTCCTCCCCCCTTCCATTTTCCTTCTTTTTTTTTTTTTTTAAATAGGTGCTGCCAGCTGGTCGCTTATTTGCTGGGCTTCTTATTCAGTAATTTCCCACTCGCTGTATACATTGATTCTGTATTACAAACTATCACTTATCCTTCCTGCATGTTTCTGCCTTCTGTTTTCTGTTGTGGCTCTTAGAGACAACATTTTTTCATAGGCCCACAACTTAAGGGTGTCAATTTCTATCACATCTATTTTGTTTTCTTCTTCTTCTTTTTTCTTTTTTTTTTTTATTAGTATTAACTTTTTCCTTTCAGACCTTTCTCTACTATTTCTCTACCTCCTCATAATTCTAGCCTTCTAAATCACTATATATATATATTCCTCCATTTGTTTTCCCAGTCCATTATAGGAACTCCATATTTTTTCCTAGTACTCTACACTGCCTACACAAGTTAAATATTCATCTCATTAAGTCCCATTTTGCCCTTCTTCTAACTTTTATCAATATTTCTATTATCCTTCTGCTTTCCTTACATCTTTTGATTCTTCTGGCCCTAACCTTTTGCCTTCAAGGGAACATAGAAAGAAGCAAGGAAATAAAATAAGAAGAAAAACTGCCAAAGAGAAAACTTAACTCACACACAGAACCAACAGCTAAATAAAATTCTAGAGCATAGAGAAAAGCTAATCAACTGAACAAACCCATCAAGATAATGTGATGACCAGAGGGCAACAAAAAAATACAAATGACTCTGAGAAACTGGAAAACATGGACCAGTCCAGTGCACAAAATAAAAACCAGGAAGCAATGCAGTACATCGAACAACTAATCAAAGCTATCCAAACAAATATCATGGACCAACTTAAAGAACTGAAGGAAGAGATTAAGGATATAAAGAAGACACTGGGAGAACATACTGAAGAAACAGCTAACACAACTAAAAAGGTAATGGATATGATGGCGAACAAAGACACAAGTCAAGAAATGAAAAAGACGCTGGACTCACATGGCAGCAGAATTGAACAGGCAGAGGAAAGAATTAGTGATATGGAAGACAATACAGTTGAAATCAAAGAGATTGTAGAAAAGATAGACAAAAAGATAGAAAAAATCCAGTATGGTCTCAGGGAATTAACTGATAATGCAGGACGCACAAACATATGCATTATGGGCATCCCAGAAGGAGAAGAGAAGGGAAAGGGAACAGAAGGAGTGTCTAGGGAGGTATGGCTGAAAACTTCCCAACTGTATTGAGAGAGATGGATGTGCAGATCCAGGAAGCAGAGCGCACCTCAAATAGTATAAATCCCAACAGACCAACTCCAAGACATATACTTGTCAAATTGTCCAATGCTCAAGACAAAGAGAAAATACTCAAGGCAGCAAGAGAAAAGATAACCATCACATACAAGGGAAGCACAATAAGATTAAGTGCTGATTTCTCAGCTGAAACCATGGAGGCAAGAAGACAGTGGTATGACATAGTCAAAACACCAAAAGAAAAAAACTTCCAGCCACGAATTCTCTATCCAGCAAAATTGGCATTCAAAAATTATGGAGAGTTCAAAATATTCACAGATAAACAGCAATTAAGAGAGTATGTCAAGAAGAAACCAGCACTTCAAGAAATACTAAATGAATCTCTAAAAGTTGAAAGGAAAAAACAAAGGAGAGAGAGTTGGAGGAGAGTTTAAAAACAACTGAAAACTCAAAAAGAGAAACAAAACAACATATGATATACATTAACCCAAAGAAAAAATGACTGAAGTAAGAAATTCGTTTCGAGTAATAACACTGAATGTTAATGGATTAAATTCACCAATCAAAACACTCAGATTGGCAGAATGGATAAGAAAATATGATCCATCTATATGCTGTCTACAAGAAACCCACCTTCAGCCGAGGGATTCAAGGAGGCTGAAATTGAATGGCTGGAAAACCATTTTACAAGCTAACAATAGCCAAAAAAGGGCAGGAGCAGCTATTCTAATATCAGACAAAATAGACTTTAAATGCAAGACCATTGTAAGAGACAAAGATGGACACTACATATTAGTAAAAGGAGTAATCTCTCAAGAAGAGAGAACAATCATCAACATTTACGCACCTAATCGAGGTGCCTCAAAATACGTGCGGCAAACTCTGGAAAAACCAAGAGGAGAAATAAATTCCTCTACAATTATAGCAGGGGACTTCAACACACCACTATCATCATTAGACAGAACATCTAGGCAGAGAATAAAGAAACTAAGGCATTCAACAAAACATTAGAAGATTTGGACTTAATAGACATATACAGAACACTACACCCAAATTCAATGGGATTTACATTCTTCTCGAGTGCACATGGAACATACTCCAAAATAGACCACATGCTAGACCACAAAACAACACTCAATGAATTCAGAAAGTTTGAGATTATACAAAGTAATTTCTCTGACCACAACGGAATGAAGTTGGAAATCAATAAGGGCCAGAGAAACAGGTTAGGCACAAGGATATGGAAGTAAAACAACACACTCTTAGACAAACAGTGGGTCAAAGAGGAAATCTCAAAAGAAATCAGTAACTACCTTGAAACTAATGAAAACAACAACACAACGTATCAAAACCTATGGGATGCAGCTAAAGCAGTCCAGAGAGGGAAGTTCATAGCCATAAATTCATATATTAAAAAAAAAGAAAGACCTAAAATTGAAGACCTAACTGCACACTTGGAGGAATTGGAAAAACAACAACAAACTAAACCTAAAGGAAGTAGAAAACAGGAAATAACCAAGATTAGAGCAGAACTAAATGAATTAGAGAATAAGAAAGCACTGGAAACAATAAACAAAACCAAAAGCTGGTTCTTTGAGAATATCAACAAAATTTACAAACCCTTAGCCAGACTAACAAAGAAAAAGAGAGAACAGATGCAAATACATAAAATAAGGAATGAGCAAGGTGATATCACTACTGACCCCACAGATATAAAGAATATCATAAGAGGATACTTTGAAAAATTATATGCCAACAAGAATTACAATTTAGAGGAAATGGACAAGTTTCTATAAACCCATAAACAGCCGACATTGATGAAGGAAGAAATAGATGAACTCAACAGCCCAATTACAAGTAAAGAGATGGACTCAGTCATTAAAAACCTCCCAACTAAGAAGAGTCCAGTACCAGATGGCTTCACATCTGAATTCTACCAAACATTCCGGAAAGAGCTAACACCAATTATACTTAAGTTCTTCCAAAAAATAGAAGTAGAAATAATATTACCTAAATCATTCTATGATGCCAACATTACCCTAATACCCAAACCAAATAAAGATACCACAATAAAGGAAAATTACAGAGCAATTTCTCTAATGAACCTAGATGCAAAAATCCTTAACAAAATACTTGCTAAACACATACAACAACATATCAAAAGGATTATACACCATGACCAAGTGGGTTTCATCCCAGGTATGCAAGGATGGTTCAATATAAGAAAATCAATCAATGTAATACACCACATAAACAAACTGAAAGAAAAAAATCACATGATCATCTCTATAGATGCAGAAAAAGCATTCGACAAAACAC
>JAKSZT010053866.1:33373-58494 GCA_026826555.1 Tolypeutes matacus | reverse complement strand
TCTCCAAATATATTTTGTGGTTAGTTTTTCCAGTTCCTTAAAAAATACAGTGTTGACTTTTATTGGGATTGCATTAAATCTGTAGATTAGTTTGGGTAGGATAGACATCTTGATGAAGTTTAGTCTTCCTATCCATGAACAGGGAATATTTTTCCATTTATTTAAGTCTTCTTTGATTTCCTTTAACAGTGTTGTGTAGTTTTCTGAATATAATTCCTTTACATCTTTAGTTAAATTTATTCCTAGTTATTTGATTCTTTTAGTTACTATTGTAAATGGTATTTTTTTCTTGATTTCCTCCTCAGTTTGCTCGTTATTGGTGAATGGAAATGATACTGATTTTTGAGTATGATCTTATAGCCTACAACATTACTGAACTCTTTTATAAGTTGTAGAGGCCTTGTTGTAGATTTCTCAGGGCTTGCTAGGGATAGGATTATGTCATCTGCAAATAATGAAATTTTTACTTCTTCTTTTCCAATCTGGATGCCTTTTATGTCCTTTACTTGTCCCAGTGCTCGCGCAAGTACTTCAAAGAAATGTTAAATAGGAGTCGTAATATTCAGCATCCTTGTCTATTTCCCGATCTCAGAGGGAAGGCTTTTAGAATTTCACCATTGAAAATGATGTTAGCTTTGCGTTTTTCATATATACCCTTTATCATATTCAGAAACTTTCTGTCTATTTCTATCTTTTGTAGTGTTTTTATGAGGAAAGAGTGCTGTATTTTGTTGAATGCTTTTTATGCATCTATAGAGATGGTCATGTGATTTTTTTCTTTCAATCTGATTATGTGGTGTATTACATTGATTGATTTTCTTATATTGAACCATCCTTGCATACCCGGGATGAAATCCACTTGGTCATGTTGTATAATCCTTTTGATATGTTCTTGATTGTGATTAGTAAGTATTTTGTTAAGGATTTTAGCATCTAGGTTCATTAGAGAAATTGCTCTGTAATTTTCCTTTCTTGTAGTATCTTTATTTGGTTTTGGTATTAGGGTAATGTTGGCATCATAGAGTGAGTTATGCAATATTCTTTCTAATTCTATTTTTTGGAAGAGTTTAAGTAGAATTGGTGTTAGCTCTTTCTGGAATGTTTGGTAGAATTCAGCTGTGAAGCCATCTGGTCCTGGGCTCTTCTTAGTTGGGAAACTTTTGATGGCTGAATCTATCTCTTTACTTGTAATTGGACTGTTGAGTTAATCTATTTCTTCTTTCATCAATGTAGGCTGTTTGTGGGTTTCTAGAAACTTGTTCATTCCCTCCAAATTATCATTCTTGTTGGCATATAATTTTTCAAAGTTTCCTCTTATGATACTCCTTATTTCTGTGGGGTCAGTAGTGATATCCCCTTGCTCATTCCTTATTTTATGTATTTGCATCTGTTCTCACTTTTTCTTTGTTAGTCTGGCTAAGGGTTGGTCAATTTTATTGATATTCTTGAAGAACCAGCTTTTGGTTGTGTTTATTGTTTCCAGTTCTTTCTTATTCTCTATTTCATTTAGTTCTGTTCAAATCTTTGTTATTTCCTTCTTTCTACTTCATTTGGTTTGTTTGTTGTTGTTTTTCAAATTTCTCCAAGTGTGCAGTTAGGTCTTCAATTTTAGCTCTTTCTTCTTTTTTAATATATACATTTATGGCTATGAACTTCCCTCTCAGGACTGCTTTTGCTGCTTCCCATAGGTTTTGATATGTTGTGTTGTCATTTTCATTAGTTTCAATGTAGTTACTGATTTCTTTTGAGATTTCCTCTTTGACCCACTGTTTGTCTAAGAGTGTGTTGTTTAACTTCCACATCCGTGTGCCTAACCTGTTTCTCTGGCACTTAGAGATTTCCAATTTCATTCCATTGTGGTCAGAAAAATTACTTTGCATAATCTCACTCTTTCTGAATTCATTGTGAGTTGTTTTGCGGCTTAGCATGTGGTCTATTTTGGGGTACGATCGATTTGCACTTGAGAAGATTATAAATCCTGCCATATTTGGGTGTAGTGTTCTGTATATGTCTATTAAGTCTAGGTCCTCTAATGTATTGTTGAAAGCCTTTGTTTCTTTATTGATTCTCTGTCTAGATGTTCTGTCTAATGATGATAAGGTTTTATTGAAGTCCCCTGCTATAATTGTAGAGATATTTATTTCTCCTCTTAGTTTTTCCAGTGTTAGCCTCACGTATTTTGAGGCACCCCAATTAGGTTCGTATATGTTGATGGTTGTTGTCTCTTTTTGAGAGATTATAACTTTTACTAATATACAGTGTCCATCTTTGTCTCTTACAATATTTTTGCATTTAAAGTCTATTTTGTCTGATATTAGAATAGCTACTCCTGCCCTTTTTTGGCTATTGTAAGCTTGTAAAATTGTTTTCCAGCCATTCACTTTCAGCCTCCTTGAATCCCTGGGTCAAAGGTGGGTTTCTTGTCGACAGCATATAGATGGATCATATTTCCTCATCCATTCTGCCAATCTGTGTCTCTTGAGTGGTGAATTTAATCCATTAACATTCAGTGTTATTACTTGTAATGAATTTCTTACTTCAGCCATTTTTTCTTTGGGTTAATTTATGTCATATATTGTTTTGTTTCTGTTTTTGTCTTTTCAGTTGTTTTTAAAATCTCCTCCAAAACTGTCTCCCTTGTTTTTTCCTTTCAACTTGTAGAACTTCCTATAGTATTTCTTGAAGTGCCAGTTTCTTATTGACATACTCTCTTAATTTCTGTTTATCTGTGGATATTTTGAATTCTCCATCATTTTTTAATTCCAGTTTTGCTGGATAGAGAATTCATGGTTGGAAGATTTTTCTTTTAGTATTTTGACTATGTCATACCACTGTCTTCTAGCCTTCATGGTTTCAGCTGAGAAATC
The DNA here is from genome assembly GCA_026826555.1 of Tolypeutes matacus. Classification (NCBI taxonomy): domain Eukaryota; kingdom Metazoa; phylum Chordata; class Mammalia; order Cingulata; family Chlamyphoridae; genus Tolypeutes; species Tolypeutes matacus. Next base: position 55,627 of record JAKSZT010053866.1, on the reverse strand, counting down.
AGCACTTAATCTTATGTGCTTCCTTTGTATGTGATGGTTCTCTTTTTTCTTGCTGCCGTGAGTATCTTCTCTTTGTATTGAGCATTGGACATTTTGACAAGTATTTGTCTTGGTGTTGGCCTGTTGGGATTTATACTATTTGGGGTGTGCATTCTTCCTGGATCTGCATATCCATCTCTCTTAATAGGCCTGGGAAGTTTTCAGCCATTATTTCCTACAGCACTCCTTCTCTTCGCTTTCCCTTCTCTTCTCCTTCAGGGATGCCCATAATGCATATGTTTGTGCATTTTGTGTTGTTGGTTAATTCCCTGAGTCCCTGCAGGATTTTTTCTATCTTTTTGTCTAGCTGTTCTACTATCTCTTTGATTTCAGCTGTATTGTATTCCACATCACTAATTTTTTCTCCTGCCTGTTCAAATCTGTTGTTATGTGAATCCAGCATCTTTTTGATTTCTTGGATTGTGCCATTGTTCACCATCATATCCATTATATTTTTAGGCATGTTTCCAATTTCTTCAGTATGTTCTTCCAGTGTCTTCTTTATATCCTTAATCTCTTCCTTCACTTCTTTAAGTTTGTTCATGATATTTGTTTGGATAGCTTTGATTAGTTGTTCGATGTTCTGCATGACTTCCTGGTTTTTATTTTGTTCATTGGACTGGTCCATGTTTTTGTGTTTCTCAGAATCATTTTTATTTTTTTGTTTCCCTATAGTCATCACTTTATCTTGATGATTTTATTCAGTTCATTAGCTTCTCTTTCTGCTCTAGAGTTTTATTTAGCTGGTGGTTCTGCATGTGTGTTAAGTTTTCTCTTTGACACTTTTTCTTCTTATTTTATTTTCTTGCTTCTTTCTATGTCCCCTTGAAGGCAAAAGAATAGGGCCAGAAGAATCAAAAGATGTGAGGAAAGAAGGATAATAGTAATATAGATAAAATTTAGAAGAGGGGCCAAATGAGACTTAATGAAATGAATATTTAACTCATGTAGGCAGTGTAGAGTGTTAGGAAAAAAGTGGATTTTCTACAATGGACTAGGAAACCAAATAGAGGAATATATATTTAGTGATTTAGAAGGCTAGAATTATGAGGAGGGAGAGAAATAGCGAAGAACATCCTTAAAGGAAAAAGTTAATATTAATTTTTAAAAGTATAAAATAAAATAAATGGAATAGAAATTTACACCCTTAAGTTGTGGGCATTTGAAAAAATGTGGTATATAAGAGCCACAACAGAAAGCAGAAGGCAGAAAGATGAAGGAAGCATAAGCGATAGTTTGGAATACAAAATCAATATAGACAGAGAATGGGAAATTACTGAAGAAGAAGCACAGCAAAGAAGTGACAAGCTAGCAGCACCTAAATTTAAAAAATGAAAGAAAAAAGAAAGGGAGGAGGAAAGAGGAAAGAAAAGCAAGAGACAGCAAATAAACAGAGAAAAACCACACAACCACAAAGGCAAGCAGTCAAATAGAGCTAAGGAGCTTCAATGATTCCCCTAGGATCCATGTGGATCCTCTCTGCCTGCTTCTGTTTATCAATCAATTTCTCTACAGGGTTCTATATGCAGGTCCTGAAACAGCTATTAGCTATTAAACTAATTTAAAAATAATTTATTTTTCATTTATTGAAGTGACCATCTTTTTTTTTTTTTGGTGAAATACAGGACCCAAAATAAGTCCTTCTCTAGACCATCCCCCTCATGGAAGGGACCCTAGCTGGGTTCATGGAAATTAATCAAGCACATTGAACTTCCTGGACTCCCCAGGGTAGCTGAAGTTCTGATGTTAGTCAGTGCAGAATGCTAAAGACAGCCGACTCCACCCTTCTGGAGCCTAGCCCCAGTGTCACTGGGTTGCTGGGTAAATAAGGTTTCCTCAGCAGATTTGCCTCTCCTCTCTGCCTGTGCTGCTTCAAGTTGGCTTATCTGCTCCCTAAAGCTATGAGGAGGTCCAGACATCCAAATCAATGGCAAAAATTTCCCCTCCACCAGAGTCCTCCCTCTTTTGGAGAGTACCCCCTATTCCTGGCTCTGCAGGGGCTGGGCAGCTGGGCAAATCAACTCCCTCCCTGAACAGATTCATCCCTCCCCTCCATTGTGTGATGATTTGCTCCATCTGTTCTGTTCACCCAAGGTCCAAGGGGCTCCAGGCAGCCAAATCCTCAGAAAATAAAACTCGCTTGCCCCTTTACCAGAGCCAATGCCTCAGAGAATGCCCCTTCCTACTATGCCCTGTCTCCCAGTTGCCGAGCCCTGGGACACATGGCTACAACCAACTTCTTTTTTGTTTTTAATTTTCTCTAAATGCGGGGCTGAGCCATCCATGCCAACCACCACAGGCAGGCTTAAAACTCATAAATCTCTACCATTCCATCCATGCCATTGATCTGCGCAGATAGATGTCCCAAGCTTCTCACTCCACGTGCCCACAGCACAGACCCTCAGGCAGTTCCCCGTCCACAATTCGCCTTGCTCTGGGAGCTTACAGTGTGTGCCCTCCTACAATAATGTCATCTTGGAACCATTCAGAAGGAGTATTGAAGGAAATAATGGCTAAAAATTTCCCAACCCTACTGAGAGAGATGGATGTGCAGATCTAGGAAGCATAGCACACCCCGAAAAGTATAAATCCCAAAAGCCAACTCCAAGAAATATCCTTGTCAAAATGTCCAATGTTCAAGATGAAGAGAAAATACTCAAGGCAGCAAGAGAAAAGAGAAACATCATATATGAGGAAAGCACAATAAGATTAAGTGCTGATTTCTCATCTGAATCAATGGAGGAAAGAAGACAGTGATATGACATAGTCAAATTACTAAAGGAAAAAACTTCCAGCCAAGAATTCTCTAACCAGCATAACTGACATTCTAAAATGATGGAGAGTTCAAAACATTCACAGATAAACAAATTAAGAAATTAGGCCAATAAGAAACCAGCACTTCAGGAAGGAATGTCTACAAGTTGAAAGGAAAAATCAAGGGAGAGAGAGTTGAAGTAGAGTTTAAAAATAACTAAAAAGAAAAAAACAGAAACAAAACAATATATGACATACATTAATTCAAAGAAAATATAGCTGAAGTAAGAAATTCATTGCAAGTAATAACACTGAATGTCAATGGATTAAATTCACCACTCAAGAAACACAGATTGGCAGAATGGATAAGGAAATATGATCCATCTATATTCTGTCTACAAGAAACCCACCTTTGACCCAGGGATTCAAGGAGGCTGAAGGTAAATGGCTGGAAAACCATTTTACAAGCTAACAATAGCCAAAAAAGGGCATGAATAGCTATTCTAATATCAGACAAAATAGACTTTAAATGCAAAACTATTTTAAGAGACAACGATGGACACTATATATTAGAAAATGGGGTAATCTCTTAAGAAGAGAGACAATCATAAATATTTATGCACGTAATTGAGGCGCCTCAAAGTACGTGAGGAAAACTCTGGAAAAGCTAAGTGGAGAAATAAATGCCTCTACAATTATAGTGGGGGACTTTAATACACCATTATTATCATTAGACAGAATATCTACACAGAGAATCAATAAAGAAACAAAGATTTGGAACAATACATTAGAAGACCTGGACGTTATAGGCATATGCAGAACACTACACCCAAATACAGCAGGATTTACATTCTTCTCTAGTGCACATGGATCATGCTCCAAGATAGACCACATGCTAGGCCACATAACAACTCTCAATGAATTCAGAAATATTGAGATTATACAAAGTAAATTCTCTGACCACAATGGAATGAAATTGGAAAACACTAAGGGCCAGAGAAACAGGTTAGGCACAAGGATATGGAAGTTAAACAACACACTCTTAGACAAACAGTGGGTGAAGGAGGAAATACCAAAAGAATCAGTATATACCTTGAAACATTGAAAATGACAACACAACATATCAAAACCTATGGGATGTTGCAAAAGCTGTCCTGAGAGGGAATTTAAGAGCCATAAATATATATATATTAAAAAAGAAGAAAGAGCTAAAATTGAAGAGCTAACTGCACACTTGGAGGAATTGGAAAACCAACAAACTAAACCTAAAGGAAGTAGAAATAATGAAATAACAAAGAGTAGAGCAGAACTAAATGAAATAGAGAATAAGAAAGCACTAAAAAAAATAAACAAAAGCAAAACTGGTTCTTTGAGAATATCAATAAAATTGACAAACCCTTAGACAGACTAACAAAGAAAAAGAAAACAGATGCAAATGAAATAAGGAATGAGCAAGGGGATATCACTACTGACCCCACAGAAATAAAGAGTATCATAAGAGGATACTTTGAAAAATTATATGCCAACAAGAATGATAATTTAGAGGAAATGGACAAGTTTCTAGAAACTCACAAGCAGCCTACATTGATGAAAGAAGAAATTGATTAAATCAACAGTCCAATTACAAGTAAAGAGATAGAATTAGTCATCAAAAACCTCGCAACTAAGAAGAGCCCAGAACCAGATTGCTTCACAGCTGAATTCTACCAAACATTGCAGAAAGAGCTAACACCAATTCTACTTAAGCTCTTCCAAAAATAGAAGTAGAAGGAATATTGCCTAACTCATTCTATGATGCCAACATTACCCTAATACCAAAACCAAACAAAGATAACACTAGAAAGGAAAAATACAGACCAATTTCTCTAATGAATGTAGATGCTAAAATCTTCAACAAAATACTTGCTAATCGCATTCAACATCATATCAAAAGGATTACACATCATGACCAAGAGGGTTTCATCCCAGGTATGTAAGGATGGTTCAATATAAGAAAATCAATCAATGTAATACACCACATAAACAAACTGAAAAAAAAAAAAATCACGTGATCATCTCTATAGATGCAAAAAAAGCATTTGACAAAATACAGCACTCTTTCCTGATAAAAATACAGCAAAAGATAGGAATTGAAGGAATCTTTCTGAATATGATAAAGGGTATATATGATAAATGCAATGGTGTAATCCTAAAAGACTTCCCTCTGAGATCGGAAACAAGACAAAAATGCCCACTCTCACCACCCCTATTTAACATTGTCTTAGAGGTACTTTCTCGAGTACTGAGGCAATAAAAGGATATAAAACACATCCAGATTGGAAATGAAGAAGTAAAAGTTTCATTATTTGCAGACGACATGATCGTATACGTAGAAATCCCTTAGAAATCTACAACAAAGCTTCTAGAACTTATAAAGGAGTTGAGTAATTTTGCAGGCTATAGGATCAATGCTCAAAATTCAGTAGCATTTCTGTACACCAATAATGAGAAATCGGACAAGGAAATCAAGGGAAAAAATGCCATTTACAATAGTAATTAAAAGAATCAAATACCTAGGAATAAATTTAACTAAAGATGTAAAGGGCTTATATACAGAAAACTACACAACACTGTTAAAAGAAACCAAAGAAGACTTAAATAAATGGAAAAATATTCCCTGTTCATGTATAGGAAGACTAAATATCATCAAGATGTCTATTCTACACAAACTATTCTACAGTTTTAAAGCAATCCCAATAAAAATCAACACGATATTTTTTAAGGAACTGGAAAAACTAACCACAAAATATATTTGGAAAGGTAAGGGCCCCGAATTGCCAAAAACTTATTGAAAAAGAAAAATGAAGTTGGAGGTATCACATTACCGGTCTTTAAAATATATTACAAAGCTACAGTGATTAAAACTACATGGTATTGGCACAAGGATAGACCTAGTGACCAATGGAATATAATTGAGAGTTCTGATATAGATCCTCACATATACAGTCATCTGATACTTGACAAGGCTACCAATCCTACTCAGTTGGTAAAGAAAGGCCTCTTTAACAAGCGGTGCTTGGAGAATTGGATATCCATATCCAAAAGAATGAGAGAATAATACCATCTCACAGCTTATATAAAAATCAACTCAAGATGGATCAAAGATCAAAATATAAGAGCCAAAACCATAAAGACCTTGGAAGATAATGTAAGAAAGTATCTACTGGACCTTGTAATAGGAAATAGTTTCATGAACTTCACAGCCAAATCATAAGCAGCAAGAGAAAAATTAGATAAATGGGATCTCCTCAAAATTAAAAACTTCTGCACCTCAAAGGACGTTATTAAGAAAATAAAAAGGCAGCCTACCCAATGGGAGATATATTTGGCTACCATATATCTTATAAGAGCCGAATATCCTGCACATATAAAGAAATCCTACATCTTGAAAATAAAAAGACAAACAACCCATTTAAAAAATGGGCAAGTGACCTGAAAAGACACTTTTCCAAGGAAGAAATACAAATGACTAAACAGCACATGAAAAAATGCTTGACATCGCTTGCTATCAGGGAAATGCATATCAAAACTACAATGAGATACCATCTCACACCAAAAGAATGGCACCTATTAGAAAAACAGCAGACTCTAAGTGTTGGAGAGGATGTGGAGCAATAGGAACCCTCATCCACTGCTGGTTGGATTGTGGAATGGTCTAGCCACTGTGGAGTAAAATTTGGTGATTCCTCAGAAAACAACAATAGATCTTCCCTATGATCTCACAAATCCACTGCTGGGTATATACAAGAAGAACTGAAAGCAAAGACACGAAGAGATATATATACACACCAATGTTCATAGCAGCATCGTTCACTATTGCCAAAAGTTGGAATCAGCCCTGGTGCCCATCAAGAGATGAATGGATAAGCAAAATGTGGTACATACATACAATGGAATATTACTCAGCTGTAAGAAGGAATAAAGTGCTAACATATGGAATAACGTGGATTATAACGTGGAAGACCTTGTGTTGAGTGAAGAAAGCCAGGCATTGATGTATGAACAATATATGACCTCACTGATTTGAACTGAGGAAAGTCAGCAGTCTCTGAGAACCATTGTCTGAAAGATAGATAACACGGGAGAGAAAGAGAAGGGTAGGCTGTGAGCCATCACCCATATGGACATAATCTATGGTAAAGGGATAGAGTATAGTTGCATGTTGAAGGATAGGACAGATGGGTAGTGATATTACTGGGTTTGGTGGTGCAGGGTTGGCAGGTGGGTAGATTAAGAAGGGCAGGTTGGCATACCCAGGGCATGTAACTATGAGTCTTGTCATCCCATGAGTCAAGACAGAGGAGTGTCATATGCCCCAGGGGGATGGGGAGGAAGGAACAGTTAAGATCAAATGGGGTCATGGGAAAGGTTTTTCATTACCTTACAGTAATGGACACAGGACATAGTAAATATCATAAAAAATTATTAAACTGTACCATCTAAATTGTAAACTATACTGTAAACCATTGAAAATGTTTAGTTGCTATATTTTACTATCTGTATAACAGTTGTAACAATGTTAACATCCATTTTTAAATGTTTTTAATATGGTGTGGGAAGTGCGAGGGATGTTGGGTATGTGGGAGTCTTTAGTATCCCCCGTGTGACTTTGCTGTGACCTAAAACTTCTTTGAAAATTAAATGAAAATTTGGGAGACACTGGCGAATGAGAAGCATAAGGTGTAATGGTACACTGGACATTTGATAATACAGTGATAATAGGAAAAAAGATAATTTTTTTTTAAAAAGGAAGCATTTTTTTCCCATTTTTTGAATGCCCCAATCTGCTCAGTATATTTTCAGTTTTTCTTTTGTTTTTTTTCATCTGAGTTTCCTTGTATTTATCTCTTGCATTTAAGCTTATCATTATTATATCTTTTTCCTATTAATTTTATTTGGTTATTATATGAGCTTCATGTTCAAGGAAGGTTTAGATCACAGAAGGGTTACAATGAGGCCTGCAGAAGATCATTTATGTGTGGTGTCTTGGATGGGGGATTCATGGGAGTAAGCTCATCTGAATATACATGAAATAAATATAAAATTGTTCAAAGGATCAAGGGATGGGGTATGGTCACGGTGGGTAGACAATCACTCCATAAATGAGGGAATCTGAATTCTCAGTCTGGAGAGCTCAGCCACATTCTCCAAGGGAGAACAAACAGTCCCATGAGTGCAGGGACAGTGTCTGGCAAAAGAGGATGGCTCACTGATGGGTTCTTGTTATTGATGACTAGCCTTGTGAGTCTTTGCTCTTGTAATTGAAACTTAGCTTACTTTTATGGGGTACCTAAAGTTTGCCACCTGAGAGCCTCCTTGTTGCTCAAATGTGGCCTCTCTCTAAGTCAAACTCAGCATATGAATGCATTACCTTCCCTCCAATGTGGGACATGACTCCCGGGCATGAGCCTCCCTGGCAATGAGGGATTAATACCAAGTGCCAACTGGCAACACGACTGGAAAAAGACCTTGAATAAAAGAGGAAAAGGTAAAGAGAAATGAGTTCATGTGGCTAAGAGACTTCAAAGAGGGTCTGGAGGTCTTCCCAGAGGTAACGCTTATGCACACCTCAGTATGATCTCATAGAACACCAAAGTGCATATCACCCCACACAGAGGGGTTCCTGAGAGCTCTGGAGACACCGAGGTCCTATATAAGGGGAGATAGCCCCAGAGGTTGGCGCCTTATTAGTGGGCTCTACTTTGGGCTTCTGAGAGTGACAGAATTGGACTCAAATAAGTCCTCCCTGCACATGGTCCATCAGTCCCTTCTATTCAAACGTATATGTGATGCTGGGGTTTTCAGGTGTACTTCCAGAGTCTGGAGCCTCTGGCCTACCTATGTGCTAGCTGTGCCTGGAATCTCAGTGGAGCTGCAATGGGCTCATCCAAGTCACCTGGCAAGGAAACGATGGGAAATGGCCATCCCAGGGAATGGAGAGGGCCTGCAGCTGCAGGCAGGTAATCCCATCCACCATATCCATGGGATATAAGCCCTTCCTCACTTGAAGGTAGAGTGGACATCACCATTCCTGTCCTCTCAGGATTGAGGGAAGAGCTGTGGACTAGAGGGAGTTAATGGTATTCTGTTGTAGACATACTGTGATTGAAGCAATGGAAGCAATTATAACAGTGAGGTGGAGCCGGTGGTCACTGGACGCTGTTGGGACAGGAAGGGGAAGGGCAGTTGAAATACAAGGGCTTTTTCAGGACTTGGGGGTTGTCCTGAGTGGCGTTGTGGCAACGGATGTAGCCCATTTTACATCAGCATATACTATGCAGAACTGTGTGGGAGAGAGTGTGGCCTACGATGTGAACTGTGGTCTATGAATGTTGGCAAGACCCCAGGATGTGTATATCCACACTGATGAAGGATGTTTGTGTGGGATGTTGTGGGAGGTGTGGGAGATGGGGCACATGGGAATCCCTGTAATTTCTGTGTAATATTTAGGTAATCTAAGCACCTTAAATATATATATATATATAACATTTATATAAGCAAAAAAAAAAGGGGGGGGAGTAATTTCTATTGAAGAACTTGAAGCAAGAAGCTCCAAGCTCCAGGAGGGATTAGGTGAATGTATTCAGGCCTTAAGGAAAAAATGAAATTACACTACAAACCATAGAGGAAAAAGACAGAAGTCTTTCATCCATGAAAGAAGAAAACAATCGTCTGAAAGAACAACTAGAAAGACACAGGGAACAGCAGAATCAAGCTACACCTGTGGCTGAGCCCAAAACTCTAGATATTATGGAACTGGAATCCGAGGTGTCCCAACTGAATATAATAAAGTGTCATCTTCAAGAGGAAAGAAAACATTATCAAAAGACAATTGAAGATCAAAGCCAAAGTAAGATGCAACTACTTCAGTCTTTACAGGAGCAGAAAAAGGAAATGGATCAGTTTAAATATCAGCATGAGGAAATGAACACCACGCATACCCAACTCTTTTTAGAGAAAGATGAGGACAATAAGAATTTGCAAAAAACAATCAAACAAGTCAGAACTCAGATGCATGAAGGAAGACAGGGCATTCTAACTGAGAATTCTGATATTTTCCTAGCAACAAAAGTCCAGAGCCTTCATATAAAGAATGGAAGTGTTCAGGATGATTTATCTAAAGCTGAAACTGAAAGATCCATAAAAGGGATGAAAGAAGGAGAAGTGGAGATTAAACTTCTAAATGAAAAGATTTTATCTTTAATAAAACAGATTCAAAAGCTGTGCAATGATGAGGTTGTTAAATTAACTCAGATAATCCAGCAGAAAGAGTTGGAAATACAAGCTCTTCATGCAAGAATCTCTTCAGCTCCCTGCACCCAGGATGTTGTTTATCTTCAACAGCAAATGCAGGCCTTTGTCATAGAAAGAGAACAAGTATTAACTGTTTTGAGTTAGAATGCTAAGGAAAATAGTAACCTAAAAAGAGAATATCACAAAATGATGGACATAGTTGTTGCCAAAGAAGCAGCCTTTATTAAGCTGCAAGATGAAAATAAAACATTGTCCACTAGATTTGAAAGTAGTATCCAGGATATGTTTAGAGAAACTGTGCAGAATTTATCATATACTATCCAAGAAAAATATATTAAAGTAGATGCATTAACTCAGCAATATCAGACTTTATTGACTGCTTTACAGACATACAACACAAGTGACAAGTTTGCAGGTGTTAGTAGTAATCAGTTTGAGGAGCTACTATATGAACATGATATATTAAAGCAACAATTGAATGCAGTCTCCACACAGAGGGATGAAATTGCACATCAGCTTTCCATCTCCCAAGAACAAGTAAAGCAGTATGCGCTATCACTAGCCAACCTGCAGATGGTACTAGAGCATTTCCAACAAGAGGAAAAAGCTATGTATTCTGATGAACTAACAAAGCAAAATCAGCTCATAGGTGAATGGAAGACAAAGGCAGAAAATCTGGAAAGAAAACTGTTGTTATTAGAGGAACATTTGCATGAAGCAAATGCTACATTGGACTCAGCATTGAGACTTACAGAACAGTTAGATCTGGAGGAAGAACAAATTGAAGAACTTAAAAAACAAAATGAGCTACAACAAGAAATGCTGGATGATGTACAAAAGAAATTGATGAATTTAGTAAACAGCACAGAAGAAGGAAAAGTGGACAAGTCCTAATGAGAAACCTCTTCATTAGATATTTTCACACACCGAAAAACAAACATCATGAAGTGTTAAGATTAATGGGAAGCAGCCTGGGTATCAAAAAGGAGGAAATAGAGCTGTTGTTCACTGAAGTTCAGGGTGGAACTAGGTGGATGAGTGGGTGGCTTGGAGGAGGAACAAAAAGTGTTCCCACCACACCTCTGAGACCAAATCAACAGTCTGTGCTTAATAGTTCTTTTTCAGAACTTTTGGCTAAATTTCTAGAAACCAAATTGTATCCATCTGTTCCAACACCAAAGCTTTCTGCTCATGACATTAAATGTCCAGACTCATCAAGAAGGACAAAACTAGCCACAAATGTACCACAAACTTTTAAAGATACAGCAGGGTCCAGAACCTGTAGAAGAACAGATGGGAATCCGTTCTTAGCTCCCTGCTATGCAGCTGTGCCTCTTATCATTCCAGCTGGTCTTGGAACTGGTGGGCCTGGGAATCTTCTTTTGAAACCCATTTCAGATATGTTGCCTACATTACACCTTTGCCATGTTACATGACAACATCCTTGGAGTTGAACTGAAAGACTTTAAAAGCAATAGGTGATTCTCAAGCCAGAAACAATATAGCGTTTTAAAACAGGCAAACCAACCTTGAACATTATCTGTATATATTTTATCACACAGTGGCCTTTTGGAAGAAACTGTGGATTTGTTTGCAGTTGTACTTTCTCTAAATTTAATAAAAATATCCTTAGCAGTTTTAGAAATTGCAAAGATCATAGGAAAAGTGTTTTCTATATAATATGCTTTTTTCCTTCTCTGATTTGGCACCATTTAAATAAAAAAGTTTTATCTTAACTTACAAAAAGAAAAAGAAAGAAATGGAATAGCAATATATCAGGTCTTTATTTCCTTCTCTGATGTTATAAGACAAAAGATTTATGCCTAGTTGTCCACAGCTGAGCTCCAGGAGTCATTAGATTCTGGAGGTGAAGGCAGGGATCTTTGCAGAGATAGGTAGCCACCTTCACCACATGGCAAGACATGAGATTACCAGTACCTGACATTGGTGAGAAAGCATCTCCACTGGTGCCCTGATTTGGACATTTCACAGGCTCAGAACTAAGATTTTATGCCAAATAAATCTTTATTATGATTTACTTGGTTTAATTAAAAGTGTCAGGAAGAATTTCTGAGTGTTCTATGCAACCAGCAAACACTTCAAGACAAAGGTGATGACATCCAAGTTACAGGTCAGGGAGGATAGACGGGGAGAGTGTGATGGTAAGGAGGGGTTACTTGCAGGGTCGAGTGTTTCTTCTCCTAGGAACACTCCACATCAGCTCTTTCACTCTGATGAATATATATTCAGTAACTTAATGGAGGCCCATGCAAGCGGCTCTAAGAATCTGCTTCTGAAATTGCTCTTTACAGAATTAGAATGGGGATCCCCAAACCCATAGTCCTTCCTCTCCATCCTGACCCTCCACTCCTGTTCACAAGTCCCACTAGGCCCCATCCCAGCGACTCAATGGCCACTGCCACCACCCACTCCAACAAGACACTTTCTGCTTTGGCTCCCGGAAGATATGACTGTCTTGTTGCATCATATCCATTTTCTGCTCATCAGTACCTCCCTAACCTCTCAATTCCCTTCCCCCATTCCAAATGCTATCCCTTTGAAGTCCACCCGTGGTCATCTCACCCATTTCCCCAGATCCAGAAAATCCATTCCAAGAGCCCATAGCTAACATACTAGAACCTGCTTTATTTTTTTTTTTTATTTTTTATTTTTTATTTATTTTTTTTTTATTATGGGTAAAAATCAAAATTCTCACAATACATACAAACATTTGTAAAATGATATATAAATATATATGCATATATGTGTATTTGCTTACAAAAATGTTATTTTTATATATATATATACATATATTTTAAGAGGTGCTTAGATTACCTAAAATATTATACGGAACCCACTGGGATTCCCATGTTGCCCACCTCCCACACCTCCCACCACATCCAACACAAACATCTCCCATAGTGTGGCCCACCAACCTCAATGAACTTACACATCCTGGAGCCTTGCCACCAACCATAGACCACAGTTCACACTGTAGACCACACTCTCTCCCACTCAGTTCTGAGTGGTGTGTGCTGATTTAAATTGGCTTTATTGCTCAAGCTGTTCCTCTGTCTCTTCCCCATCTGCTTGTGGGAAACTGATGCCTGATTCAGAAGATCCAGCTCACCCAACTTCATAACCTCTAAGCCCTTCTTATTTTATACAGTGATACTCATATGCAAAATTATGGGATTGACATATTTTAACTGCTCTGTTCCTTCACTTCATTGCATCAAATCGGTTTCTCTCATATATTAATATTTTTATTATTTGTGTAAGTAGTAATACTAAGTGATGACAACATTAAAATAAATTATATTTTACCATGGAGTAATATCACTGATCTACAATGACCAATTAATCTGAATGTTTTGGAATTTCTGGTTGGTATTGATCTATAGCTCTTCTGAGCACATTTTATATGTATTCACAGAGAGATAAAGAGATAGAGAATGAGTTCTAAGGTCCACTGTTTGTGCCTGTGCAGGTATGCAGATCAAGTAAGTTCCTCTCTCTTGGGAAAATGCTGAAATCACATAAACAACTGCAGCACAAAGTGCTTCATCAAGAGTCATATGTGGGAAGCAGATGTGTCTCACGTGATCGGGCTCCCATCTACAATATACGGCAGCCAGAGTTTGATTCCCAGGGCCTCCTGGTGAAGGGCAGGCTGGCCTGCATGGCAAGCTGGCAAGAGTGGAAAGCTGGTATATGTGGAGTGCTGGCCCATGCAGGAGAGCTGACCCATGCAGTCATTTTGGCCCACACAGGAGAGATGATGGAGCAAGATGACACAACAAAAAGAGACACATAAGAGAGAGAATAAGAGATGCAGGAGACCAGGGAGCTGACATGGCAAAAGAGATTGAGTGCCTCTCTCTACCACAGAAGGTCCCTGGATTGGTTCCCAGTGCCACCTAAAGAAAAGACAAGCAGACAGAGATGAACACACAGAGAGCACACAGTGAGCACAGAGCAATGGGGGGAAGGATAAATAAATAAATCTTTTTTTTATTATTGTCATATGTACTCCATGAGATTGTGAAAAGCTGAGCGCCCTTCCCAAGAAAATCTCATGAACCTGATGCCCTGTAAGAGAAACACCTGAAATCTGAGGACTCAGTAGTTACAAGGATAGAAGGCAAAGGCAATGAGGGAGGAAGTGTGAGACCAGAATCAGGTCTGCCCTTCAGGGAGCCCAGGAGGGGGCTGGGCTGAGTGAGGTCAGGACCAACAGGCATAAGTTCTTCCCAGGAGCAGGGACAAAGGAGGCAGGGAATGGGCTACCAGCGAGGGTCCTGGACTTCCTCTCTCATCTCTCCTGCCCAGCTTCAAGTTTCTGGCTCCTTTGCTGACTCTGAAAATTACATATTTTTAGAAAAAATGTCCTTCAGAAATGGGTAGAACCTAGATTGCCACTTAGGAAGAGGGAAGAGGCCATGACTTTTCCTTTTGTCATTGTTCTGGGACTTAGAAGAGACTGAGGGAGATGACTCAGCACAGAGTTTAATGGAATTCAAGAAGGAATGAAGAGAAATTACACAAGTGAAAATAGTGAAGTGATGAAAACTTTCTAATATTGACTCTGTGATGGTGATGTGTATCAGGGAATAAAGTGAATAGCTTTGAATTTTACACTTTAAATATTTGACCTTTAAGGTAAAACTAATCAAAACTAGTTAAAAAGGGAGATCTAGTGCTTCTTGAAGAAACAGAAGGGCCTGGAGGCATGTATTATAGAGATAGAGGAGTAAAATTTGGGGCATTCTGTACCCAGTTTGTAGTAATGGCTATACACGTATGTAAAAAATCCTTTTTTTTTTTCCAATAAATTATTCACCAGAAAAGGAATACATTTTAAATATAATTTTATAGCCTGCTTCAGTACTGGAAAGCAGAGGGGTTGATTAGAAGGTGAAAGCTCTCTTGCACATCTGGTGTTCTCAGGGTTAATTCCAACCTCCTGGAGTTAGCCTGAACCATTTATCTGAAGTGTCTGTGTGGCACTGACCCTGGTCAAAGTATGGACAATTTTTCCAAAAATTTCTGAAAATATTGGCTATGCAGTTTATTAATCAATCATTTTCTATTGTCTAGTGAAAACTTGAAATTTTCTTTGCATTATGCATATTTACACTATTACATCTTAAGTAGAGTTTTTCTCTTTTTCATGCAAAATATTTGTTGTGGTATTCCATTGACTCCTCCTATCCTATAGACTATGACACTACATTTTCAGCACCTAAATTTGATACCGAGCCCCTGGGAAGGAAAGTGTTTTATACAACACTCCACTTTCAGAAGCAAGCATGTTGCATTCTGCTGTCATACAATTCAAAGTTATTTTGCTAAGATTATTTCTGAGAATGAAAATGTACCCAGGGTATATTTCAGTGTAAATAATGCCCAAAACTGTTGAAGAAGGTAAAAATTTGAAATTTAAGCAGCATAATGCTAGACAGACTAAATATTGCTGACACAATCCAAGCATTCAAATAAAATGGCATGCATTTAAAGAGAAACTTATTTTTTTCCACAATTTCTTCAAGGTAGAAACATGGAATACCTTGACATAACTAGTGGCAAAATGACTGCACAAGAAAATACTTTTGTTTGTGTATTATCACTGATGATTGTCTCAAAACTTTTTCATTATGGTATTATTATTGGTTCAAGTCCTATAACATATCAGCAATATTGTGATAAATATTTACATTTTTTCTTAAGAAAGGGGATTTAATATCACACAGTCTCTTTTCTATTTGCTATAGTGTTCTTTTTCATACCCTTAAACTTCCTAATGCTACAATTTTAATGACTGTGAAGGCCTCCTTTATTGGAGAGAGAGCTAATCTAAGAGATACCTAATTTCAGGTGTCAGGCAACCTAATCATGTGGGTACTCAGTGGAGGACAGCAGAGTTAGTCCTGTGGACAAGGAGGACATAAATAATGAAGATCAACTCAAAAATTTATTTCTTTCCAAGTGACTTCTGGGAAAACTCTGGTGAATTATTTCCATTGAGGGACAGTAAACCATTGAGCAAATAGACACACCCTGCAATGCTGAATTAAATGTCACAGGCTGGTTCTGGGACATCAGGAATAGAAAAGTCCCATTCATGTCTCATTTCTCAATATGAAAGGAAAAGTTAGGTGTGCATTAAATACTGAATAATCAACACCATTCTGGTTCGCCTTGAAGATGTCTTTCTCCCTGGAGCTTCCTTTGCTGGCACCATCTTGAATGGAAACACAATTCTTATCTCAAAGAACAGACATATTTCTTGATTTCTTATGAAATCACTGTTTCAGCCTCTCTCAACCAGGCATCTATGGACCTCTGATTGTCACTGACTTCCCAGTGGATGGCATGGATTTAGCCAATGATGAGACCATGGTACAGCTTGTAGGTCTTCATAATAGGCCTTAACTGCATGGGCAGCTTTGATTACTCAGCACTCCACAACTAAGTATTCTCATGGCAAACTTGTGAATAGCACATCCTCCCAGGGTCAACTTTCCAGTCCTGCCATCCTCTCACAGTGCCATCCTGTGCTTTCCCCTCCCCAAGACAGTCCTGTACACCATGACCTTCCTCCATTAACAGAATGTATTTGTAAATCTAGAAACCACTTTCATGGTTAAGAATCTTCGCACATCCTTCAGGTCTTTGCTTAAATTCTCGTCTAATTCCTCCAAGAAATTTATGTTCTCATGCCCCAACCTGCAGAAGGAATTGGTAAAACTCATTGCCTCATGCTTTCTGAGGAAACCACAAAATATTTATCCCATAGCCATATGGTCTCTAGTGTGACTTCCTGGCTTACCCCATGCAGACATGACCCTCTGAAACTCTCCTATCTCACAGCCTTCTCTCCCAGGCTTGCATGATTATCACCTGGCTCCAGATATTGTCCTTAGTTCCCAAACTTCCATCAGGATGGGGGACTTCAGTTTCCTAAGATATCTGCCCTATATCTTTGTCCTTTTACTTCAAATAATATTGAATAATCACTTTGCAATATTTTGCATTCAAGTTCATCAGTTCTGGGCACTGCTATGATGTATCCAAGTTTCAAGCTCAGAACATATTTATATTATTATTCCTTGTGTTTGAGCATAAATATATAAACACTCATGTGTGTTATAAAGTATTATATGTATAATGTGAGATTTTTTTCTGCTTTTTCTGAATGTGCCTGAAAGTGTGAACAAAACTTATATTTACCATCTCTGTGAATGTATTCTTCTCAGCTCAAGTCTGAGAATTCTGAGACCAAATTGTGACCACCTACCATCATGTAGAAGACCATGTTCTCAGGGAAAAGTACGAGGAAGTGGGAAATCCTGGCAGGGACATAGGTACATCATCCAAGGACCTTGCTTTCTTTCTTCCATTTCATGTGGCATCAAGATAGAGGCCCAGTCACTTAAAGGCCCTTATAAATTATGATTCTATGCAAAGGCCATAAAATTAATGTCATGCTTGTTTCACATACATTTATACATGCAGTTTTCAAAAATGTATAGTAGATATAAAAGATAATAATAGCAGACTAATGTATGATTTCTTCATCCAACGTGCATGTGTCATTCATTACCATATTATTTTTCCCTAAAATAGACAATTTTTCAGTAAAAATATAATGTCAAGCTCCCTGCCAAAGTGTAATATGATGCAGGTAGACAGGCAAAAAATTGTGTTACACTTCTCATCCATGCTGTACAGCCACAGGTTTCTGAAGGTTGAGCTTAACTGACAGTCCTCACAGAAAGGCCAGACCTACTCAGAGATGTGTAGGTATGAAGTCCAGCATGGCTCCAGCTGCCTGCACCTTGCCCTACTTTCCCAGTGGGAAATGGCTTTCTCATCAGTGTGACTTGGGCTTGGGGAATGAGAGTTCTTCTTACTGGTAGTGAAGGACAGGATCTTATGTTTCTTATAATAATAATTTCTAAATTTCCAACAAAAACTCAGATGTTGTACAAGTATGCCTAAAAAACTATAAGTTGTAATTTGATGCCATCTCCCCAGTGAATTTTCACCTTTTTGTCCCTGATGAGTGATTCTGGCTTCCACCTACCCCTGTTTCCGACTCCTTGGCTCCATGGTCCTGAGTTCCTCCTGCATCTTGCCTTTGCCTTGGTCTTCCTAATCTCCCATGATCCAATCCTGGACCCTGGATTCCATGTTGCTAAGTCCCTGCTGTACCTGTCTTGGCTCTAAAGGCTGGTCTCCATGGTTCCAAATTCTCCCTCCACCTTCCCAGGTCCTGGCCTTGGCACTCAGTAATGTTGAGCTCCCCTGCACTTATCCCTTGTCCTGGCCCTGGTCTCAGGGTTCCAGAACTCTCCCTCCACCTGACCCTAGTTCACATCCCTGGACTCAATGATCTTGAGCTCCCCATGCACCTGCCCTGTACCTGCATGTTGGTTTAGTGGTCTTGACCTTCCCCTCACCTTCCCTTTGACCTGGTCCCTTACTTGAAGTTTCTTGACTTCCTTCTGCAAATATCCTGGTCCTGAACTCTGGGTTTTGTATTACTGAGAGCCCATTGCTCTCAGTCCTGCTGGTTCTGTAGAGCTGCAAGTATGAACTCCTACATTCTTCTCTTTATTGTGGGTCCACATTATCTTCAGTTTTGAGCATCCCGATTGATGGATGTAGGTGGCAGCTGGAACCATCCTTGGTAGGCCTCCTGGACATGGATGGCTGAGCTACAATTATGGACAGTATGGTCCCTGTATCTAGCCAGCCTCTGCAGCCCTTTGCCAGGCTCCTCTGGTTCTAACAGAACCCTTGGTCATCAAAGCTGCTCACTCTGCCCTCAGCTCCGAGACACTCCAGGTGCCATAGGGCCACTGATTACTGGTAAGAGCACCTCTCCTTTGGGACAGAAAGAGAAACACAGACCCTTAGGAATACTCCAAATGACAAAAGTTAACTTCTGCCTTTCCACGTGATTCTGTCACTATGGGGCCATGAGCACCCTCTGGAGGCCACTCTGCAGGGGAGATATGAATCTGGGATCACACTACCTCTCTTCACTTTGTCTCTCTCAGTAATACAAGGCCATATCCTCAGCTCTCAGGCTGTCCATTTGCAGACACAGTATGTTCTAGGCATTTTTATTTAACATGATGGACTTGCCCTTCATAGAGTCTGCAGTGTGTATCTTCATTCCATCACTCCAGACCCCTAGAAGGACTCTGTTGAAACCATCCCATCTTGTAGTTACTGAAGGTGAATACATTTGATGTCCAGTAGAGTCTCAGAGACCCCCTAGGCACTACCCAAGTCTCCCCCAGTCTCCACCATCTGCACCTCACATGGAACACCTTCAGAAAACTGTCACATGCAATGTCAATCTTCCTCTTATTCATATACACTCACAGAATCATTGTATTTATTTTTATCCAGAAAAATTCTTTTAAACTCCCCATACTATACCCCAGCTAAGTGTAAACTTCATGATGAATTAGCTCTTTTCAGTCCCCATCAATGAATGTGAACACCTCAGAATCCCAGGGCCAGGGCTCCTCTTGCAGGGCTGCAGGGTCAGGCCTGGGCTGGTGTTAATCAGCTAGGGTAGGGGCCCAGTTTTCATTTCCTCCTACCATATAGCAATGTCTGGTGTTGGATGTCTTCAGAGAGTCAGTGCCCAGAGCAGATATGAGGGTCCTGGTGGCATTGGCAGTGGTAGCATTCAGGGAAATGTGATTTCTTTTTATATGGTTGTGCTGAGCTAAAACTCATATCAATCACTTTATTTCAGTTTTTAAAAAGCATGCTAAACATGGAAATAAAGTATCAATATTACCTCTACTTCACAGATGTAAATCTACAAAAAAGAATAAAAGAGGAGCTGTTGACATGCCTATGAACAAATATCTGGTAAACGTGAGTCTGTATCTAGACTCCTGGATGACATTCCTCCCTCAACCAGCTCCAGGACAGAGTGTCACAAACCTAGTTTGGTCTACACCCTCCACAGCTGCCTTTGTGGAGCGAGAACCAATTGTATTGTGGTTGCATTCTATGGTTTACCTGAATAGAGTGTAGAGGATCAGGAGTCTCTGACACATCATGGGTCCTAATTTATGTCTCCATATCACCTTCCTTATCAATATATCTACTTTTTAAAACAGATTATTGAGGGATAATTGATATTTGATTAACAGCATATATTTAAATTGTTAAATTCTTTATGTAGTTTTACATGCATACACTCATGACACCAGCACCAAAATCAAGAAAGTGTGCAAATCCAACAACCCTACAAGTTTTCTCTTCTCTTTTTGTAATTCCTCCCTTCTACCTCTTCCAAACTCCCACTGTGTCTCCAGGTAAGGACGACTTTCTTTAAGTTTCTTTGGATTAGTTTGTATATTTCAGAATTTATATAAATTGAATCATAATGTATGTGTTTTTATTTACCTTCTTCATTCAGTAGAATTTTGGTAATCAATTCATATTGTTATGAAACCCAAGAATTAATTATTCTAATGCTGAGTAGTATTCCTAGTATTCCAATGTATGCATATACCCCAATGCATTTATCTGCTCACCTGCTGATATATATTAGGACTATTTTTAGTTTCTAGCTGTTAGAAAGAATTCTGATACTCAGAAAAAGGGTCTATATTGTTCTTACAACAAAAGCAAGAACAAAAACTGGACAAACTGCAAGTCAACACATCAGATAAATGAAGTCACTGAACAAACAACAGGCTTGCAAGCTGGAGAGAGGTGGATGCTGGCAAAGAGAACAAGACCTTAACCATAGCTTTCCTGTGGGTGATGCCCACAGATGGTGATTCACTTTACTAAAAAGTCAAACAAAAATATGCAATCAATTTCCTTAGATAGGGTGTGGTCAAGGCATAAGAGTGTGTAGTTGCCAATGGCCACTGTGCAGATGGATTCCTATTGTGTTGCAGAGTTTTTCTCCAGGGTTAGGGAGAATCCTCAAAAGGGCCCCACTTTCCTATGATGGTGCTGTCTGGGGTAGAGGAACAGTAGCCACTGGTAAAATGCACTAAACCCACCACCCCTAGCTACACTACAGATGAAATAATTAATCAGAAAGGGGATAACCATCACAATCTGTATCCAACAGGTGAAATCCTACAGAAATAAGGAAAGGAATAGATTCTACCACCAAAGTGCTCTTAGCACAGACTTCATCTTCCCTCAGGAATAAAAGCCTTATCCCCAGAGAAGGGACCAAAATGAGTCACAAAAGACACTGGTTAAAGGAAAACCATTCCAGTTACTGGAAGGAAGAGATGGAAAAACTACAATCCTCAGGAGCAAGAATCCATAGTAGTCCCAAAATTGCCTCTGATTAGGAGGGACAGGGACACATCACTGCCATAACTGACCCAGGTTCACAAGTCCTACCTAAGGCTAAGTCTCAGTCACAAGGCCAGAGAATGTATCCCTAGGCCCAACCTCTTCTACCACATGACAGCTATCAAGTAAACACAAGGGTGGCTTTCAGTTGGGAGAGCTGAAAGGGGGGAATTCTCTCTGCAGAGCACAAATAAAACTCCCCAAGACAAAAGAATAGAAAAAAACAATGTATCAGTATTGGAAACTAACATTTTGGTGCCCAGAGCAGAAAAAAATTCAACTCAAGTAGACTCGATGAAAGTAAACTCTGAGTCAGCTCTGATTACATGGAACTTCCACAATCAAGGCCTAGCAGAAGGTAAGGTGTGATAATATGAAAACAGGAAAAAACCAATTATAATAAAAAATTAAAAGTAAAGAAAATAAATATAACAATATCTACTGTCTTATGCAAGAGATCTAGATTTAAACAAAAATTTTAGGGTAAATTTTAGGGTAAAAAATTTAGAGCTGGAATGCAATTTTAATGTACAAACTATTAGAATGAGCAGACTATGTGATCCAGTTCCCAAAAGTAAGTTAAATTCAAAAAACTACTTGACATCATGATAGTTAATATGATGATATTCTCTTTGTATTTTTTTTTACAAAATCCCAAAAAGCATGTGAAATAGGTGGCAATGTTACCTCTATTTTATAGATGGCAATCTCCAAACACAAGCAGAGAGGATTTGTGTGATGTGCCCAAGAGCTCAGATCTGGTGAGAGAGCCTCAGTGTCTGGTACTGAGCTCCTCATCCTTGACAC
>JAKSZT010053866.1:5140-28373 GCA_026826555.1 Tolypeutes matacus | reverse complement strand
GGTGAGAGAGCCTCAGTGTCTGGTACTGAGCTCCTCATCCTTGACACGACTTCTTCCCTGAACCAGCACCAGGATAGACTGTGACATTCAGGAAGCCCATCTCTATAATGGCAGCTTGCAGCATTCTAGTATTTACTTAAAGAACATGTATATTACCAGCTTTCATGTAGTGGAATTTTTAGAAGTCCCTGATATTTCACATGTCATTACCTGTGTTTCTAGTATATCTTCTGTAAAAATACATCTATATTCTAATTTGCAACAGTCTTTTTGAATTATAATTTACATGCAATAAACATCATACATTTATTGTGTCCATTTTGGTAAGTAATGACATATATGTATACGCATTAATCATAGCCACAATCAAACTAGTGAACAAATCCGTCAGCCTCCTAAGTTTCCTCTTATAATCTTTAATTCCTTACTCAAAAACATTTGCTCCTTATACTCTGTCAAGAATCTACTATTATTTTTTAGTCTTCATCTACCAAAATTTATATAAATTGAGTTAAAGAGTGTATACTTTAGTTTAGTTTCTAACTCTCAGAATAATTGTTTGACTTTGAACCCTTTTTAACGGGTATCAGGCATTCATTGATTTTGATGCTGAGTGGTTTTCAATGTTTAATCATAGCACAATGTGTTTACCTATTCATCTCTAGAAACTTGGAAAGATTCCAGTTTTCAGCTTTTATTTTAAAAATTACTGCTAAGCTTGATTATATACAAATCTGAAAATTTTCCCTCATTCTTATTAAAACAAGAAAGCTTGAAAAATGAACATTAAAACTGTTTTTTGTTGCATCAGACATTTATTCTAATAATATGCTGTATAAAGAAAGCCACTTTAAATTTAAATGCATCAAAGATAAAAACTAGGAATTAGATAAATATATACCATGAAAACATGGACCAAAAGAAAGTTCATTTCAATATTAATTTCAGACAAAGTAGAGTTCGCCAAATGAAGATTTATTTTATTTTATTTTTTTATTGTGGGTAAAAATCAAATTTTTCACAATACATATCAATATTTGTAAAATGATATATAAATATATATGCATGTTATTAGTAATCAAGACTGATAAAGGGATTGATTCTCCACATTTTAATTGATGAAACAGGTAAATAAAATAGACAAATGCACTTATAGTTGGAAACATCAATATTTCATTCTCTACAACTGTTCAATAACTAGGAAGCTAAAAATGGCAAACAGATAATATGAATAGAATTTTAAACCTCCTTGATTTGTCATTTATAAAATAGTTCACTGAAAAACAACATAAAATACAAACTATCACTGGCCAAAAGTGATGAGGAGATATGATACCTGAGTCCATTGTGGTGTCTCACACTTGATATTTGTACAATAAAAAAGGATTTTGTTGATATAACCTGGCAAACCCCCTTCTAGGTAATTATCTAATAATATTGAAAACAGGGACTAAACAGGTATTTGCACACTGATGTTCATAATGGTATTATTCAAAATTTCCAAAAGGTAGAACAACCTATAAGGCTATCAACAGATGAATGGGTAATCACAATGTGATATACACATACAGTGGATTATTATTAGGCTATAAAACATAATGAAGTTCTCATATATGCTAGAATATGGAAGAAACTCGAAGAGATCATGTTTAGTGGAATAGAACAGATAAAAATAACACATTTGTGTGATCTCAGTTATATGAAATAGAATCAGAATCCTGAAGACAGGTACCAGGGCCCTTTGTAGGAAGTCTAATTTGGACTTCTATTGTTCTATTGGTCCAGGTGCTTCTGCATAACAAGATGAAGGTGACTGGGACCTGTTCTCATGTTCCCCAGTCTTATCGCTCAACAGCAACCAGACTCCTGGACTTCAGATGACACAGTTGTAGATTTTATGTCAGGCCATCAGTCCTTCAGTAGCTTGGAGAGTGTTTTCACAGGATGGGCTGATTATCAAAAGCAAACCCAGATACAAATAGGCATCAGTTAAAATAAGGATACATGTGGTCTGAAGAAATTTACTTGCCATAAGAGACTGGTGGGTAAACTAATACAATGGGGTCATGGTGACAGATATTCTTTCAGCTCATACACTTAATGGGAGAACCTAACTTAGACTTGGTGGAAGGCAGCCAGGCTCAGACTCCATTGTACAATCTGGAGAAATCCTGGATATGAACATATTGAGCACCAGCACAAGTAGTGAAATATTGGGAGGACCATGTCATCATTGACCTCTGAGTCCCCTGGACTCTCTGGACCATCAGAACAGCTTTCCCTAGCTTGGAGGGGATTGCTCAGTTTAAATACTAATATATTTCCTTGAACTTTACAAAGTTAATTTTCCTAGATTGTTATCAACTTTGTAAACTAGATTATGCCCTAGAAATTATAGTATTTACCTCTCAGTTGGATGTGGAAGAAATTTTCAAAGAATTGATAGAATTATGCAAAGCAAACAAGGATAAATGAACAGAAGAGTTTATTCCAAGAAAATTTTTGAAAAATATCTCAGATACCACTTAATTCTTTACCTGGTGTCCAACAGCCTTGTTGAAATGCTTCTAGACAGATTAAATGGCATCAACACCCAAACTATGCATCTCTCCATAATGACTGTGATGGCCAAAGATGGAGAACCAATAATTCAATGAATACACCTATTTGGCACAGAAAAGGTAGGGTGGAATGAAATTGATAGGATTAATAAGTGACGGTTTTTAAATGGTAAGATTTCAAGATTCAGTACATGGTGCACCTGGGGCAGGCTTCTAGGGAGTGTATGCATGTTCATTTTGTCAGTGTGCTGTATCAGTGGGTGGAGACCACAAAATGAGGAGGAAGGTGGTGGACTCCCATCCTGAGGATGCCCACTCTTTTCTCAAATAGAAGGGCAGGAGTCTTTCGAGAGCTTGGGTGGTGCATAATAGGGGAGGACAGACCAGTGTGTCAAGCCCTCAGTGTTGTTGCAAGTAACTGAATCTTGTCCTTCATGGAGTGAAGCCTGGTGGTTGCCATGGGGCCTGAGGGGAAGGGGAGGGAGGAGTGGAATAGATAGAACAGGGGGCATTTTGGGGGTGATGTAACTGTTCTACATGATCTTGATTTGATGGACACAGGCCATGTTAAAACTCATCAAAATTTATAATGAAGTGTATGGCCCAAAATGTAAACCATAATGTAAATCATTGACCATGGCTACTAATGTACAATATGTACATGATGTACAATATTTGTACATCAGTTGTAACAAACATGCCTTCCATATATACAATGTTATTAATAGAGGAAGGGGAAAAGGGGGAGGATGTTGGGTACATTGGAGTCCCGTGTATTAAGTATGTGACTTTTCTATAACCTAATACTTCTTTAAAGATGAATTGAAAAAAGTAAGACACTGGGAGAATAAACAGAAGAAAATGTAAGTGTATGATACAGGCCAACAGATCTTACAGTAATGAAAGGCAAAATGTCAAACAAACAAGCAAAAAATCTTTTAAAATATTTTTTCATTATTTCTTATTACCCCCTCAAAATGTTTTTATCTTTTTTTTTTTTTGTATTTTATTATTTTTAAAATTATCATTATTTCATTTTCTTCTTAATTGTACTTGGCTATTTTATTGGCTTCATTTTTTAAAAGATTTTGGATCACAGAAGTGTTACAACTGTGGCAGGGGTAGGATCATTTGTGCAGGGTGTCAGTGATGGGGGATTTATGGGAGGAAGTTCACCTGGGCCTACACATAAGCCATATAAATGTGTTAAGATGTTCACAGAGTATTGCCATGGTGCTCACAATAACCAAATGGATATTGAATTCCCATCCTGGGGAGCTCTGCCACATTCTCTAACAGAACAGCAAGAATAGTATTATATGGTGCCTAATTGTTACCTTCTGAAAGCTTTCTCATTGCTCAAATGTGGCCTCTTTCTATGACAAACTTTTCATATAAGCACATTATCTTCCTCCTATCATGGGACATGACTAGAGGGGATTAATCTCCCTGGCCTCATGGAACTACTACCAAGCACAAACTAGCAATGCAACTGGAAAAAGACCTAGACCAAAAGGGGGAAAAAGTAAGGACAAATGAGTTTATATGGCTAAGAGACTTCAAAGGGTGTTGGGAGGACATCCCAGAGGTTACACTAATGCATGTCTCAGCAGGATCTCATTGACTACCAAAGTAGATACTACACCAAATAGCAGGTATCCTGAAGGTTGTGGAGACATCCAGACACTATAGTCAAGACAGATAGCTCAGGAGTTATGTGCCTTGCCAGTGGGCCATACTTTGGAATTTATGCTTCCCAGTGTGACAGAGTTGGACTCAGGTGTGGTTTCCATACTCATGGCTTTTTTGTCCTTCTATTTGAACCTATAATCAGTACTAGAGTTGGTAGGTATACATCCAAGGGACAACTCATTGGGCTGTCCATGTGCCAGCTGGACCCTACTCATTTCAGTGGTCTCACCCAGGAAAAGTAACAAGGAGATGATGATGGACAACCACCAAACCAAGGAACTGAGAGTCTACAACTGCAAAAAAGAGAGTCCCATCCATTGGCCCTGGAGATCGAAGCCCCCTCTCAATTACAGGTGGAGTGGGCATCACCATCTCAGCATTTTTGGGGACTTGGAAATTGTCCTGATTGACATTGTAGTAACAGATACAGGCCATTATATATCTTGTCATAACTTACAAAATTGTGCATGAGACAATGTAAACTACATGTAAACTGTAATATATGCTTGGTGACAATGCCCACAATGTGTCCATCAATTGTAATGAGTGTATCACACTAATGATGGATGCTGTAAAGTTGGGAAAGTGTGGGAGATATGGGAAGGGGGACATGTGGGAATCCCCTGTATTTTTTATTTAACACTTACATAATCCAAGTGTCTTTAAAACAAAAAATTTAAAAAATTTCTATAATTCACTACCTTTACAAAAAAGTATCATTAAATGCAGTAAAATATACTGCCTAAAATGGAATCCCATCCACGAGCAAGGTTACTTCTAATCAACTTGAAACTCCTGTAGAACATATGGTAAATGTTGTGTCCATATATGTGGATCCGTGGAGGGTGAACTGTTTTGGCATTTGTCTAGAACATATTGGCATTTAGGTGAGACACAGAATAAGCAGAAGGTGTGATGGGACTGTCACTGAATCATAGCATGTGTTTTAGTATCATTTGCAGACAGACTATGGCCAGTTGCTTTAGGTTTCCATCAGCTACAAATCTAAAACTTTGATACTTGTTTCATTCCTACTACTCTGTTTGCCATCTTTCTTTCATCATGGTTGATGGCCTTGAGGCAGTTCACACTGTACTTGTTAAACCACCAACCCTAAACACTCTCACATCTTGTCCCAGACAGCATATTCCGAGTAATTCATGAGTAACATACTGATGTCTTGAGTTATTTTGTGTCCTCCTACCTTCCCAGGAGCAGCACATAGTGGTGCTTCCAAGTGACCAAAAGTGTGAAGAAGCCCCAATTAATGCCAAGGTAGGTCATTATTCTTTGTCTAAGGTGATGAGTTTCATTTACTTACTTATTTATTTATTTATTTATTTATTTATTTATTTATTTATTTTGGTTTCTTCCTCTTTCAATTGATTACATGTAAGGGTGCCTAATCATTTACATTATAGATTATATACACAACTTTCTTGGGGCAGAGATTGCTGAGTGGGAGTCTTTTCCAACTGATCAATGATTTAAGGGGCATCCATGAATGGCAAAAGCAAGCTGTAAACTACATGGTAGGTGGCATGTCAATCAGCTGTAGTTTTTCTCCTTGGATTAAGAATTTTATAATCACCAACCAAAATTGACTTGAGAGACACATGTCCAGGAAAAGCTTGTGAATTCCAGATAGATCTGCAATGCTTGCTTATAGTGTCCTGGACTTGACCAGTTTCCCATCTATTTTGCTAATGGTGGCAAGAAAACAAAAAGTCCTGTTCAAACAGGGTACAGCATGATATGATCCTCTTACAGTTTCTGTAACTGCACATGGCACAAGGAACAAGTGAAAATGGTACATTATCTAGAATTAATGATGTAGAAAAATCAGGATGACAGGAAAACCAGGGCATTCTTATTTTGTCTATAAAGCCACTATGGATCCAGCTCTTGGTGGGAATAAGGATTGAGGTATGCTTAGATAAATTGATTTTCCAGAGAAGGACTATGGGTGCATGCTACAGTCCTGAAAGTAGCTGTGTTCCCTTTAGTGTCCATGGATTTGTGTGATGGGGATTAGGGGGTGTGTTTGTGTGAGACTATGTGGTGTGACTGTGAATGTGGTGGAGGGAATGGGAAAGTTGTTGTGTGTGTTTCTCCAAGATAGGTGCCCAACGTAACATTGGCCAATTTTCATTGTGAACTTTCTCATTCCTGGGATTATGTTTACTCTCCTCATCCTTTGCATGGAGATTCTGAGGTTCACAGATAAGTGACCCAGAATTTCAAGTCCCTAAGGAGAAGAGGCAAAATGTGAACTGAAGCATGTGGTCTCTGTGCTGATATGCTGAACTTCTGAGGTTCACCTATCACACAGTCATGAGTCATCAGTGACCATGCAATGATTTCCCATCATCCATGTGTGTGCCAAGAAGTGCCAGGCTTATAGGGCTCTTAAACACTCCTCTTCTCTATTAGGTAGCCTCAGGGGTCCAATAACTGAAGTTAGCATTAGGTACATTTTACCAGATATTTAGACATAGGTATAGTTGTGAAAAGCACATAGAAATCCCCACATGCTTCTGGCAAGCTCACAGAGTCTGAGAGTTATGAACCAGCAGGAGGACAAGCTGGTCAACCTCTGCCAAGACTCAGTCACTGACCAGCACATGGTCTGAGCAGACAAGAATAAGAGAGATATTTTGATCTATTTGGTATGTTCATCACCTCAAGACCTAAAATGATCAAATCTGTGTGCTACACACTCGAGGGGCAGTAACCAATAAAAACTCAAAGTCCCAATTAGTCATTAACCTAGTATTCAACACTTCTTGCAATTAATGGAGCTTAGAACTACCTTCTTAATGAGCTGTCCCACTGTGGGATGGAGAGTCACATCACTCAGTATATATTTACCTAGCAATGAAAAAGGACATTGAAAGGAAAACTATTACAAGGTCAATATTCACTATTTTTAATATGATAAGGTGTCAGTATTATCAAAACCTCTATACTTATTATCTTTATGAAAAGAGATTTGTGACTCAATACAATAAACTATTTTGCCTAGAATTAGTTCCAGTCCACCAATAAAAGGATACTTATAGGGAAGCGGCTGTGGCTCAATCAGTAGGGATCCCGTTTACCATATGGGAGGCCCTGGGTTCAGTTCCCGGGGCCTCCTGGTGAAGGCAAGCCTGCCCGCATGGCGTGGTTAGCTGACCCAGTGAGCACAAGCAGGAAGGGGGGGATAAATGAATAAATAAATAAAATCTTTAAAAAAAAAAAAGGATACTTATAATTTAAAGAGAAAAAATGCTACACAGTACCACTTTGAATTTGAGGAGTTTGAAATGATATTGGAAAGCTCAATAAAACACTCAATATTAGCCTAGCTTCAAAACAGGTAGAAGGAGTGATGAGATTCTGTCAATAAATCACCATTTGTATTTTAGTACAATTTGTAGAATGAATGTTTAATTTTTCATTAGGATGCCTCTAGCTACACAGTCAAAGAATCTTAACACTCATTTGTTTTCTGTTTTTCTCATTTACCATCCTGCTTCTAAAAAGGATGATGGCTCACCAACAGATCATTCCAGGCTTACTATCCCTCTGCCTCCATATTTTCTTGCCCCTTCCCAAGTCCTGTGCAGCTCCCAAAATAACCCATAAGCAACATCCCAATAATCTGACAATCACTCTGTGTCCTCCTAGCTCCTCCTGAGGGCTGGTTAGAGGAACCTCCTTGTGACAGGGCAGATGATGAGGCCCCATCTAATTCCAAGGTAAGATCACCTTATTTTGAGATGTAATGGTCACTTTGTTTTTTGTTTATTTTTTCCTATTGAGTTCATATATAAAAAAATCTCACTGTGTAATTACAGATGATATATATGATTTCCGTGGTCAGGTGAATTTTGATTGGGAGCCTATTACTAACTGATCTCTGATTGAAGAGGGCAGCAGGGAGTATGGGGCCTTTTCCTTAGCAACAAGTTTTCCTCTTAGAATGAGGGATTTTTAATTCCCAAACAAAACAGATGCATCATTTAGGAAAAGAATGTGCCTTCCCCCACTTGTCTCCTGCAATTAGTTAAGGGATCTTTGACCTATCCACTGTTTCCCTTCTGCTTTCTAAAGGCACCAAGGGAGAAAAAGCCCTCTGCCAACACTACACAGTATAGTCCAACACTCAGGGTTTTCTTTTCTCTAATTGTAGGTGACCTCAGGAGCAAGGGAAAAAGGTATACATTTTGGAATCAGTCACTTGATGAAAAAAATCTAGATGATTACAAAACCAGGTCTTTCATGTTTGCCTTAGGCTAGAGAGGCATGCTGTTTCCAGCTTCCAAGTGGGAATGAGGAATGGGGAGGTGATTATGTTCTAGGTAAAGAAAAATGGCCATATTCTACACTCCTTGTAAACAGCTGTGTTCCCTTAAGCTGGTGAGGGCCTGTGTATATGGGGGTGAGAGGTGTCTATGTGTGAGTCTCTGTGGTGTGATTATGAAGGTGGGGACAAGGATGAGTGTGTTTGCCAAGAAGTTGCTTCCATTTGAAAGAAGTTTGTGTCTAGTTGCCTCTCAAAATGGTCCAAGGCCTGGCAGGTTTTCTGGAAGACATATGTGAAGGGGGCTGCTGGATTGCTTCACACACTGGCTCATACACTCCCATTGACCTGTCCTCCTGGAAAGGAGCAGACCCAGGAAAGAGCCTCAGGGCTTCAGGGCCAAGGTGACACTGTTCCTGTCAGAATCCATCACTCCAAACAGACAACTCTGCCCTGTCCCCACACTGCAGTCATGCTCCTCTGAGTTATCTTCCCTCAGTCTTGTGTATGGGGGTGGAACAAGGGACTGGAAACCCATTCCATGTAAGCCATGTTGTTCAGCCTTACATTCCAATCCCTTCCAATCTTCCCAAGTCTTAATGAAGCCCGGAAGGTTTCACTGACTTAAGTGGTCACACCTCCTCTAAAACACTGACTTGCAGACCAAGGCAATGTGGACAAGTTTCTTTATCTCTAATCTCACGTCCACCCTAATGGGCTAGGAAGCATAAGGGCTGTTGTGAGGATGCAATGTCTTCCATGTACCTAAAGTCATATCAGGCAAAGGACAGTCACTGGATTTGTGAGCTTGGGGGTGGCCCTCTTCCACAGGACCAGATTTAACTCTAGACCCTGAGATGCTCTCCCTGGGTAGGATGGGTGGGTTCACTGCACAATTGATTAATTGGAGAGAACTGTTGAATGTTCTTCTAATGTCATCATATTGGAGAACAATGTGATTGGTTGAGGATGAAAAGGAGAAAGGAAAGAGGCAGTAATTAGGAGAGAAAAAGAGGTAAGGTGGTATTGATTGAGGGAAGAGGAAAGAAAGGTGACATAATGTACAGAAAGGTATGAGAACAAAAGTGTTTCTCCCTGGACACAGTTATGGTATTTGAGAGCTGGAATAGGGACCCTGGAGATCCTAGACCACTCCCTCATGGCAAAGGTGAAGCATCAAGGCCCTGGGAGAGGAGTGTACACATGAGGACAGAATTGTGTCCTGGGATCAGGTCACACCCTGACATGAACAATAGGCATTCAAGTTCTCTGCTAAACGCTAAATTGCTCCTTTCCTTTGCAAGGTGACACCAACAGTTACTGTGCTTGTTGATTCAGAAACATTCTTTACCAATCTGAAAGAGTCCAATACAAACAACAATATGCATGTAATTTTTTTCCTCTTTCTGTCTCTTTTTAAAATCTATTTCTTATTCATAAGTGTCTCTTTGTACCTCTTCCCTACTCGATCTTTCCCTCTTTATATGATTGTCACCTTGAAGGACTTGGTCACAATAAGGAAGCTGAGATCTTGGGAACATTATTTATAAAATGATTTCTCCATCCTCCTCCCCTACTTTTCTAGCATTGCCTTGAATTCCAAACTTGCTATGCACGATGAATCAACTGTTATAACACTGAGTGGCCAAGGCCAGGATCTGGGCAGGGAATCAGGTGCCTTGGGACACACCTTGGGAGGGGATGACTGTGAAGTTGGTTCTGGTCTGGGCTCTCCACTCACAGGTGTGCTCCTGCACATGGTGACTCTGGACTTTCAAGTGTGTTCTCCTCCCTGCAGCTCTCAAAAAAGTCTGAGGAGGAGGAATCTGTTTTCATAAGTTTTCCTTTCCCAGAATATACAGAAGGCATCCAAGATGTGAAAAGAGAGGAAGAAGAGGAAGAGGAAATGTGAGTGTGGAGTGGGTAGGATGAGGAGGACAAGGGAAAGAAGCCTGCAGGCTCTCTGTGCTTACTTTATTTTTAGCAATTCAGGAAATCAGCATTACTGAGGAGCTCACTGGAATGGCCACTGAGTTAAACAAGGAGAGAGAGACAAGAACTGGCTGGTCAAAATAAGTGCAGGCAAGTGAAGGATGTCCAGAGACCCTCTCCCCAGGGACCAGAAACACATTCCATGTAAGCCCCTAAGGTTGCTCAGCCATGCCTTCCAATGGCATCTTAATTTGAAGGAGAGGGCTCTAGTGCTTTAAGGCTGCTTGTGCATTCACAGTGCATTCTGGTGAAGTGCATCCTCAGAACTGTTCAACATCTACATCATGCAGGACTGAACCTTACCCTCCCTATCACCTTAAGGTCAATAGGGAGTTTCATCTGTTGAGTAATGAGAGGGGTGAAGAGTGTGGGGTGGTCTTGACTGCCTCAGATTAAGGTGTCCTGGGGAAAGGATAAGTTAAGACTCTTAGCTTGCTGGGCTACTCTAACAAACACCAATGACTTCTTGGCCTAAACAACAGGAATTTATTGTCTCACAGTGTGGGAGGCTAGATGTCCAAAATCAACATATTAGCAAGATCACTTTCTGTGAAGTCAGAAACATTCTGGTAGCAGTTTGCCAGCACTCCATACCTCAGCTCCTGCCTCTGAAGCCTGGCCATCTGTCTTCTTCTGTCTCTACTCCTGAATGTGTCCCAATATCTTCTGCTTATAAGGACTCCAGTCATATTGGTTTAAGGTCCTCCTTGATTCAGGGTGGACTCACCTTCACAAACAGCATCTTTGAAGATCACATTTATAAATGAGTTCCCAACTAAAGGACAGGAGATTAGGATTTGACATGTCATTGTGGAGGCCACAATTCAATACATAATAAGGACAGAGACATTCTGGAGTGCCCTCACATGCAAGCAGGGTAGCACTCCTGGCCCAGCTGCCTGTCTCAGTGTGTCCTCAGGAGACCTGATTAAGAGCTGCCCAAGCCCTGGGTACCCTCTGCCCCTGTTGAGCCCTGTTCAGGGTCCAAGTCACCTCATGGCACCTTTCCCCAAACTGAGGTTATATATAATTGAATTATGTATGTAAAATCCAAATAAAAACAAAGCCTGAAGTGAACTAATGCAGTGACCACTTGGGATGGGCAAAAGGGGTAGGATTACAAGTTACTCAGATTTCTTTATTTTCAAATTTTAAAATTAATTAAAATAAACAATAAAAATTAATTAATTAAAATAAACTGGTTTTATTATATTTTTAGAAGGAATATCTTTTTCAACCTTTTTATGTTGGAATATACTAAAGTAAGAAAATTTGTTTTTATTATCAAGATTAATCCTTTTTATGTAAAGGCACAAGGAAAGCTTGATAGTGGTTTTAGAAAAAAATGATTTTTAGAGAGAAAAAAGTAAGAACAACAAGGAACCTGTCCATTTTTAATAGGCAGATGTCATGACTGGGCAGTATTGAGTGTAGGGGTGGAAAAGGCAGAGTCATCATTTCAATCTCTATTACTTCACAACCCCTGCTCATCACACATCCCAAGTTTGTGGTATTCTGCCTCTCCTCCCAGAATCTTAGACCCCTCCCCTTTCCTCTACATCAGCATCACTCTTCAGGGGAAATTAACAGGAAGGCTGCCTGGACAAGTAATATGCATAGACACTCTACATCAAAAGACAACACCCTCAGCAGAGAGCAGCAAATGGGGCTCAATGCACTGTGGGTCTGACTCTTGGGGATGTCATGGGTCCAAAGTTGTCTCTCCAGGGTCTGAGGTAACTTTTGGGTCCTGTAACCCATGTCAGAGAGCTTCCTCCTCCATCCATCTCTATGTCTCTACAGTGGTTCCAGAAATTATGTCTGTGTTGCAGATCCTACCAATGACCACTGCAAAGATGGCAAACTAGAGGCCTCAGCCTGAACCTCAAAGGAACTGGGGATTGCTTGATGTTTGGAGGTCTTTTGGGTTGTTGCTTTTTCTTATTTTTTTTTTTCATTTTTTACTTTTTAAAAAAAGACACTTAGATTATACAACTGTCACATAAAAATATAGGGGATTCCCGCATGCCCCAATCCCCACACCTCCCACAATTTTCCACTTTAACAGCATCCTTCATTAGTGAGGTACATTCATTACAATTGATGAATACATTTTGGAGCATTGTCACTAAGCGTGGATTAAAGTTTACATTGTAGTTTACATTTTCTCCCACACAATTCTGTAGGTTACGGCAAGATATATAATGGCCTGTGTCTGTCATTGTAATATCATTCAGTACAATACCCAAGTCCCCCAAATGCCCCCATATCAAAGCTGTTTTTTCCACTGCCTGTCCTCAGAACCTGCAGTGGCCACTTCCTTCACATCAATGATATAATTTCTTTGGAGGTTGAAATAAGTCACAATCCTAAAGAAATGGAGCTGCATCATGCTTATTCACTAATATATCATTCCCTAATTAATCAATTTAATGACAGATTAGTTTTTTAGTTGTATAAACTTAGGAGTTAGTTTTAAAAGTAGGTTTTATATTTATATTTAAGGTTGGATTTTATTATAGTAAACAAAATTTAACAATCAGTAGTTGTTTTTCTGCTTTTTCAACAAAAGATACATATATACATATATAGAAAAGCACTATAAACAAAGTTAGAGCTTAATGAATGATTGTAAGGCTATCTCCTTGTGTCTACCATCAAGGTCACTCCCGTTCTCATTTCCTATTAGTGGAAAAAATGACTGCAAATTTAGTACATAGTATAAGTCCTTATGCCAATGCCTTTTTAGACATTTTGTTTACTGACATCTGTTCACTCATCTGGAAGGGATATTGAGAAGAATACTAAACAGGGCCTAACAGGATAACTGGGATTTCAATGCCTCTTTTACATACAGGTCAGTTTTACTGAGTATAAAAGTCATGACTCACAGTTTCTTTACACAAATATCATATTAATCCATTTAATTCTGGCACAAAGTAACATCCCCCAAAACACTGATGAGATTCAAATGTTCTTTCCATTAGACCACATGCTTTAGTCTTGAGGCACAAAGGATTTTTCTCTTTCTTTAAACTGCAATATGCCTTGCCATTAATCATTCTGAGTCAATGCTCAGGGTGTACTTTAAATATGCACTTAAAGCACTCTTTATTCCAAGAAAAATTTGAATTATAAGATTTAATATTTTTTTCACATCCCTTCTTTGGGTTGCTCTTTCAGCCTCTCCAGTTACTGATATATTGCATGATCTAGGCCTATTTTCAACTCTTGGCACTTCTTCACAGTCTTTTACAACTTCTGTTTGTTTCCTGAAAGCATTATCTTGTCATACTGTTTCTTTTATTTTACCTTCCATTGATGAAGTAATTTTTCTTTTTTTTACATATTCTTTCCTGAGCTCTGTCCCTCTTTTTTTCTGTTTTCTTTTTTTCAATTCTCACTCATTTTTTTAAGGTTTCTTATCTGGTTTATGATAGTCTTTCATTCATAGTTTCATTTACATTATATTTTTAAAATACATTCTAGTATAAAAAATATATCAAGTTCAAGGGCTTTCTTTTATTTGCAGTGGTGTAACTCATTACCTTTGCCCCTATATTGCTTTTGTATGGGACTAGGCATGAATATTTTTTTTCTAATATTCATTACATATGAATTTTTTCTCGAAATAGTAGACACTATGATTCTGAATAGATTTCCCAAACTCACAAACCTGTCTCTCTCTCCTTTTATATCTGTGAAATGCTAAAACTATGGCAACTTGACTTTTTTTAATTTTTAATTTTTAAAGAAGTTTTAGATTACATAAATGCTACATAAAAAATACAGGAGATTCCCAAATGCCCCACCCACCCACACACTTTCTCACTTTAACAATACCTTTCATTAGTGTGGTACATTTGTTACAACTGATGAACACATATTGAGCCATTGCTATTGTGGACTATAGTTTACATTATAGTTTACACTCTGCCTCACATAATTTTACAGGATGAGTCAAAACATATAATGTCCTGTATCTATCATTGCAATGTCATACAGGACAATTCCAATGTCCT
This sequence comes from Tolypeutes matacus, assembly GCA_026826555.1. Taxonomy (NCBI): domain Eukaryota; kingdom Metazoa; phylum Chordata; class Mammalia; order Cingulata; family Chlamyphoridae; genus Tolypeutes; species Tolypeutes matacus. The sequence continues at coordinate 13,818 of JAKSZT010053866.1, read as the reverse complement.
AAAAATGTCCCCATGTTACTCCTGTTCTTCCCTCACCGTTCCCTCAGAACATCTAGTGACCACTGCCTTTATATCAAGGGTAAAAGTTCTTCCATTGCTAGAATAATTAGTCTATAATAGAATAATAATAAGTCTACTTTAATTCATTGTTTATTCCTGAATATTACAGATTTGAGGTTGCTGATGCCCTCTCTGTTTCTAATTGAGAGGGGGCTGACTTAAAACTCATCAGGCAGATGGATGCTAAAAATAATGGCAGCTTGCTTCCATGATATTTCCTGCTTCAAATTTCATCCACTCTTAAGTATCGGTCTTCATGATCATTATCTCCATTGCAACTGTCCTTCTCTATTTTGTTTCTCCATCAGATTATTGATTATTGACTTTAGACAAACTCTTATTTTGGAAGGGAATAACCTTGCCTAGATTTGGTCAAAATCTAGACATTACCTTTAAATATGTATATATTTTCAGAATCAATTATCTTCATATGTGTTTTCAATTACAAGCCTTCAAATGCATTTTATTTCTGAATTTAAGCTTATGAATATTTTATTTTTATGATTACTAAATTTTAGTTTCTTTTTGTACTTTAGTGTTGCATTTACATTGATTTTTATTATTCATATGAGGCATCTGATTTCAGTATTCTTTTAGATTTTAAGAATTTGGTTTTAGTGGTGGCATTTACTTTTAGATTTTTTTATTTTATTTTATTTCTATTGCTTTAGATTTCCTATCACACAGGTTCAGAGTCATTTTAATTGGATCTACAATTTTGCCAACAATTGGCTTACCTATCATCAGGCATATACAAGATCTCCCAAAGTAACTTGTGTATATGATATGTTCCAAAGACTCATCAGTAACTTTTGCCCATACTATATTTCAACACTTTATTTTATAAATAACCTCTCACAATAAAGAATTGATTTATTTTCTTTACTAATATTTTAATTTTTTTTGTACACATAAAAATCCTGACAGCCACGTTATGCCATGATTCTTTACTGAGCATCTTGAAAACATGTATATTGGTAAGAATTGTATGGATTGAAACCATAAAAATGTTGGTCTTCCACTAATGGGGTAACACTCTGGGATTTCAGAAATTCACACCCCGGCTTCCTGTACCCTGGGGACATTCTACTCCTCACTGAGTGGACTGTCATTTGTGGAAGTACTGAACTCTATTCCCAGCTTCATCTATAACACCTGCTTGTGGCATCTCTCTCTCTCACTTTGTTTTCTTTCTTTGTTAGTCAGGCCAGGAAAAAGAGTTTATTGAGAAATGGGGGAAAGAACAGAGCTTGCTGAGAAATGGAGAGAATGATGGAAATAGCACCAAAATAAGTTATGGCTTCCTCTAGGCAGAGAAAGTGAGTAGTGGCTTGTGTGGTCACCCTTTATGCTATTAACTGTTCCTCCCCTTACTAATGCTGAGGGGAGGGGCCCAAGTTATTATTGGTTACCCCAACAATTGTGGGGGTCGATGGTGAGGCCTGTTTGGAATATCTAGGGCTGGTCCTTAGCCCAGCAAAGAGACCCAACTGGAACCACAAGGTCCAGGTCGAGGACTCATTATGGTCTCATGGCCACACTGTCTGTTGAACATGTTGTGGCTCATCTTCTCCTCATTTCCCTGTACTAAACTGCCCGAGCTACCTTTTCAGTGGGTTCATGCCATTATTCTTAAAGGGGTACTGAAGGGTGAGGGTCATTCTTCTGTATTTACTTCCTGCTAGTTAGAGCAGTAGTCCTTGCCTGACAGGGCATGAACCTCTCTGGCTAGTCTACTGTGTTTGAGGGAAGATGGATCTGGTACCCAGGATGGACTAGATGAAATCAACACATGACTAATAAGGCATTGATTATGTAAGAAATAAACAATTTGAATTTTGAAGATACATAGTCCTACTAAAAGGATAAAGAAGATGGTGGTAAACAGACCCAAAAATTGGGCTAGTCATGACATACTGGACCACAAAACAATGACCGGTGACTTCAGAGGCTGCTTCCTCCCCAAGTTAATAGAAAACAGATTTTCCCTTGACTTCTTTTATGCTGTTGGTTAACTCTAAGGGGAGATTGTGCATTTGGATATAAACTGCCAACCCAAGTTCCCACAGCACTGGTTATGCTTAGATCAGCCAGGAAATGTATGAAGACAGGCACTTCCAGAGACAAACTCAGAAAGACAATATAGGCAACAGCAGGAGAAGCATTTGGCAAACAAAATAAAGACTATACTTAAGAGAGTCATTCCTTTATTTTATAGCCATGTCCACTAACTACTTATAAAATGAACTAAGTTTACCAAGATTTTTAACATGTTCAATTCTCTTCTGCATATGATCTAGAATAGAAGAGATATTATCATTTCATAAAGTATATAGGAACAGTATTTGATACTAATTAATGCACTAATCAATGCATATATTTCTCTTGAGCTGCAGTTAATAAATCTAAGCTCCAGGTTTGTAATACCATACATGTTATCACTCCATGGAAGCAGGTCATAATTCCAATTGTGTTTATGTTCTACTCACAGTACTGGGGTAATTGTTCCTCCACTTGGTCTGTCCTTCACACAGGCAGAATGCTGCAGCACAGACTAGGAAGTTAAGGCTCCAGTTTTTCACTGCCTGGTGCATAGTGCCCTTCAGCACTCTGAAACAGAGCCAGTCTGGAGGCAATATCCATTGTACATCTGGCCATATCAAGCCCTCACTGGCTGCTGCAGGAGTCTGAAACTGCAACATACTTTCCATCCACTTCAGGAGCATAACCAGAGATGTGGTAGATACCTTTATTTTAGAGGTCAGTGACCAACTTAGCCAATAACTCCAACAGAGAGGCAACATGCAGAGTATTTCAGCTAGGTGTGAATGCTCAAGAGAGTTTAAGAAGGACAGACTTCACTATGGTCAGTTTTTATATACTTTCTAAACACTTCCAATACAGTATATAACATATTAAATGACATTACCATTGCCATATTATGTAACTTAACAGGTAATTTACTGTAGCAACACAGGAGAAACAATTTCTCATTATTTTATGGAAACTGAGGGTTCCCAATGCAATCAAGATTATCTTTCCTTACCAACACTTTCAGATGCAGGCTGAGGTGTTCTCTTACAGGTTTCCCTCTTATGAACTTAATTTTTATTATTATTATCAATTTACATTTCTAATAAATAATGGCTTCCAGGAATTGGCCATTTAAATGCTTCAGTTTAGAAGATGCTTTCACAAACTCCTTATAATTAACCATAACCATATAAAATGGATACTTTACCTTGAAATTAGCTTATTAAATTACATCTAGAACCAATGAAGTTTAATTGATGCATTGATGAGAGAACAGATCTACATTTCCTTCTTTTAACTTAATTTCAGTAAACATAAACTTACAACTGTAATCATTTTAAACATTTAATAAATATAATGTTAATTTATTTCATTAGTATTCTAAAAAAAGTAGGGAGGTTACATGTAAGCTAATTCAAATTGAAATCATTATATTTTATGCAAGGAATGTTCTTTATCCTTCCTTTACAGGAGTCTTAAAACCTCTTTTTGTCAATAAAATTATAAAACTGTGAATAATATTAAAAGAATACTGACTTCTAGGTTCTGCAATATTTTACAATTGTTTAATATGTTTAATTATGATTTAGAAAAGATCTTTCCATAGTTTTCAAGGACTTTTCCTTTATTTACTGAAATTTGTTAATAAGATTATTAACCAATTTTAAGGCTGTTAAAAGATTTATATTGAGGAACTACAGGATCAACTGATTCTTAATTCCCCAACCTAGAAGATAGTTTTAATCTGCCACACCTAGGCCCTCCCTCAGAGTTCTTGCAATGAGAAAGCCTTGGGAGATGGGTAGGTTAAAGGGCTTAGGAAAATCTTCCCCTTTCCCAACCATTTCTATGTCCAGATTTCTATATGATCTTTCCATCCTGCTTAGCCTAATATGGGCTCCAGGAATATTCATTTACATATACAAGCACATATTTAATTTTTTAACAACCTGAATAGAGTTCTTTTGTTTTTGTATTTTTTAATAGAATTCTTTAAGAATTTTTATTTGTTTCCTTGATATTAACATCCTTATGTATGATATACACAGCAAATAGGCAGTCACAAATAGAGTTAGAAACAAACACACCACTCACTTGTGGCATCTCTCTTTAACATAAGACAATAGCTGTATAATACAAGGCTACTTCATGCCTTGACCTCCCCAGCACTATACAGGTGCCTGTCCCAAAATCATTCATAAAGGTTGGTTAAATTTATGGGTGTCAGAGAGTGATATGGCAGATGAGCACTGGGCAAGAGCTGGGCTTCTAGCCTGGCTCTGCCTCACTTCTGTGGGCAATTGTGAGCACATTCTTCACATCTGGGCCTTAACAGAGCTCACTGGTAAAACCCTTGATCTAAGTCAATTTATGGGATAATGAAAATTAAGCTAAGCTCTTTTTCTATATTTTTTTTCTAAATGGGTTGGGCACAAGGACTTAATTGCCCAAGCAAATGAGGGACCAGAAAGAAGGACATCAAATTCTTGACTTTTCTGAGGAAGAAGGGACTATATTAGAGGTCTGATCTGAGTGAAGGAGTAGAACCAAGGAAACAGGTCAGGGGCAGGCGTGGGAATGATACGTGAGGTTCCTATTGCCCATCATTCATTCTGTCAAAGCAAATCAATGTAATATATTGAATCCCTTTCCATGCTGAACTGTTGGTCCCAAGAGGCTCCCCACTTGGCTAGAAGACAGGGTAGTGGGGTGCCATCTACAGCATCACAAGAGCCATGGGCAGGGGGCTGAGAATGGGGAAGCCACACCCTCCTATAACTTCTAAAGACCCTGTTTTAGTTTGGCCCTGACTACTTTCCAGTGAGTTGTCAGTGTTCATGCTGAGCTTCTGCTGGAAATTATCTCTCATCCATGGCATTATGGGAATCTGCAAATGTAGCACATCAAGTATCTCCAAAAGAACCCAGTAAGCATCCAGGATCTTCCCTTAATGGAGCCTACAAGTAGCAGACAAAGTGAGCCTCTTATTCTAAGGACCCAAAGAGGCATATTCATAAAGGTGAAGACTTTAAAATCCATTCCCTGTGGGACATGTGGAATAATTGGGAAAAGACTTTTGTGCCAATTCTAAAGTGTGCTTTTGAGTCTCTCCCCAGTGGAAAGTAGGAAATATATTTGTGACTTTTGTATATGAGACTGAGAGTATGCTTAGGAATGAGGAACAATAATGATAATCAGGAAAGGAACCATTACCTGATGGTGCTCAGTTCACATTTAGGCCCCTAGGAGTGAATGAGGGCCTCTCCTCCTACCTCCCCAGGCCTGGAAATCTCAAGAGAAACCTCCATTCCAAGAGCCCTGAAAGCAGCTCCACCCACAACTCTCACACTTCTACTATGAGTTAGTGCACCAAATAAAATGGCATCATGAGCTAAGACAGCTCCACTAGAGGTATCCCACACCTGAAGAGGGGGAGACCCATACCTCTACCAGTTCTTCCAGAAGTCCACAATGAAGGTGAGTAATGATGGCCATCAGTCCATCTCCACAGCCCCCAGAGCAAAATTCAGAAAGAAAAGGCTTCCAATGAAACCTCAGCGATGAAGGGAATTCAAGGAAATGCTCACCCAAAATCTGACAGTTCTATACCCCATAAGCTGAAGATTCCTCTATTGCCACACTGGGGAGGGGACTGTCTGATGCTGCCACCACCTTTCATTTAAGTTATCAAGCCACTGCTGAGGATGAAGGCTGTGAAAAGAAAGCAGAGCTCTGGAGCTGCAACAGGACATTGGGGCTGGAGGAAGACTCAGGCGATCCCAGAATACAGAGCCCTGCAGCCTTCTGGTTCTTTCACTCTCCTTATACTTAACCCTCTATCTATACAATAACACCTGAAATCACACCTATACATCCAATTCCAGCCCATTTGAACAGGGTTCATTGTAATCCCTGCCTTTGCATATTTGTAACTTTATTTCCAGTATACACAGGAAGTGTATGGGTCACCTGGATCACAAAGCTGTGGTGATATTAGTGAATGGGACTGATCATCTTTTGGTCATATTTTACATAGTGTGTCCTTTTTGTGTTTCCTTCTGTTTAGAAAATCTCCGACTGTCTTCATTCTCTTGCAAGATTGAATTGAGGACATCACATTACATTTACTTATCATGTCTCCTTAGACTCTTGCAATCTGTACATTTCCTCAGTTTTTCTTTGTCTTTCATGCTTTGAAAATTTTGCAGCATACTGATCAGGTATTTTGTAGCTTCAGTTTGTGTTTGCATAATGTTTTCTCATGATCAGATTGAAATTTTGGTTCCTGACCACAAAGAATACCACAGAAGTATATTGCACACTTCTCAGTACATCATATCAGATGAATGTGATGTTGATATGTCTTATTTTACTAGTGATACTCCTTGATTACAGGGATGATGTAGTGTCTGCCATGTTTTGCTATTATAAAATTTCTTCTTTACCTTTATAATTAATGAATACATTAGGGGAGATGTATTGAGACTAGATGAATATTCTAATTCACATCAAACTTTCATCCACAAATTTTAGCATTCTTGGATGATTCTTGCCTGCAATAACTATTACTCTGGTCTTTGTTTAAATTTGATTTTCTTGTTCCCTTGTTCTATCTATAATTATTAAGTTGAAATGTTTCCCTTCTCCCATGTTAATTTATTTATTCAATTATTTATTTATCTCACTGTGGATACATGGATATTTAATTTATTCTATATCTCTAATTCAATACTATCATTGACTTACTTGCTCCAATTCTTTCAGACTTGGATACTGGGAACTTTTTAAGATGGCTCCTGTGTACTTTCAACATGCATCTGATCCTTTTTTTTTGAGCACCTCTTGCTCTCTGTACCGCAAGATGTTCCATGGTCATCTTGTATTTTCTCTAAGACCCAGAAACAATCACTTCTTGAATGAGTCTTGGCTACTTTTATTAGAGAATGGTGTTTAGAAACTAAGGTCTAGGCACTATTATACTGGCATTATTCTAGATGCACCTGGCAGACAGAACTAAGAAATATATATATATTAACCTACATATACTCACATATATATATTATTTATCTTTCTGTACATGTATTTAAAAACCAATTCTAATCCTCCCTGCTTACTTAATTGTAATTTCATTTTCTTAACAGTGAACAACCTGGTTCTCCCTAACTGCAGTGCATTGTTCAGTCTTTATATCCCATAAAGGAGCTTATAAAAATGCTAGTTCATCCATAACCCTGTGAGATATGTCTAATATCTACAGTCTGGAGAATTTTTTAAAAATCTGGTTGCATTATCATTTTATTTGGATATGGCATTGTTGTTCACAGGGGCTTTGTGCCTCACCACACAGGTCTAGGATGTCTTTTTTTCTTTTTATTACCAGGAGGTACTGGTGATCATGCCCTTCCTTCATATGGTAAATGGGAACTCAATTGTTTGAGCCACAGCTACTTCCCTGGAGTTCTTTCTCTCTTTACCCTTTACAATGCATTTCTCACTCTAATTAACCAGAGTTAATGCTGAATTCTGGCATTAAAGGCACAATCCTCCTTTAGAGGATTTAGATCTCTTAGGAAAAATTGTAGGGAAACATCTCCTGACATGGTATTAGACAATGGTTAATTAGTTTTTACTCCCAAAGTACAAGAAACAAAAGAAAAAATAGATAAAGGGGACCTCATAAAAGTTTTAAACCTTTGTGATTCAAAGAATTTCATCATGAAAGTAAAAAGACAACCTACAGAGTGGGAGAAAATATTTGGAAACCACATATCTGATAAGGATTTAATATTAAGAATTTATAATGAAATCCTACAACTCAACAACAGAAAAACAAACAACCCATTTAAAAATTGCCAAAAAACTTGAATAGATATTTCTCTAAAGAAGGTGTACAAATGGCTAAAAAGCACATGAAAATATGCTCAACAATATTAGCCATTAGGGCAATGCAAATCAAAACCACAATGAAATATCATTTAAAACCCATGAGAATGACTACTACAGGAAAAATGAAACAAAACAAGTGTTGAAGAGGATGTGGAGAAATAGGAGCACCCATTTCATTGTTGGTGGAAAACTGTTTTCCAGGTCCTCAGAAAGTTAAGTATAGAATTACTGTATTAAATGACACTTGAACTCCTAGGAACATATCCAAAAAAACTGAAAGCAAGGACTCAGACAGATATTTGCACACTGATGTTCATAGTGGGAATATTTGAAAATGCCAAACAATGGAAGCAACCCATGTGTCCATCAAGAGGTGAATAGATAAGCAAAATGTGGTATATACATACAATGGAATATTATTCAGCTGTAAAAAGGAGCAGAGTTCTGAAACACCCATAACATGGATGAAATTTGAAGACATCATACTGAGTAAAATAAACCAGACACAAAAGGAAAAATATTGTTTATTCTAATTGACATAAAATAATTAGATTTACCTTTTAGATCCCCATAACTGTATATTAAGTTTCCCTAAATGTCTGTGTTTACTTGTCACACAGCTCCTGGTAGCTGAGGCAGGAGTCAAACCCACAATTTCCTAAGACTTGCCCCTTGCTACAAGCAGCACTCCTTACCTA
>JAKSZT010053865.1:181979-197231 GCA_026826555.1 Tolypeutes matacus | reverse complement strand
GAAACTCAGGGAAAAAAAAAAAAAAGAAGGAAAAAAAACCCAAGAAAACAAAAACAAAAACAAATAATCAAACCAAAAAAACAAACAAAATATAATTAGTGGATTGGGACATTCAAAAAAAATGGGCAAAAAATCAAAGGAAATGCCTAAAAATTAAAATATATATATATATATATATATATATTCTTTTTTTTTCCTTTCTCTTTTCATTTTTTTTTCCTTCCTTTTTTACTGTATTATCAGATGTACACTGTGCCGTGACATCTTCCCCCTCTCAGTCCCCATTGTCTTCCAATTTTTCATTTAATTTTCAAAGAAGTTTTAGATCACAGCAAAGTCACACATGAAGTGCCAGACTCCCAGATACCAAACTACCCCACCTTCCTCACCCCATATTAACCCCCCCTTTTTTTTGGATGTTAGCATTGTTATAACTGTTATACAGAAAGCAAAACATAGCAACTAAATATTGTCAATGATTTACAGTATATTTTACAATTTAGATGATACAGTTTAATAATTTTGATGATATTTACCATGTCCTGTGTCCATTACTGTAAGATAATGAAAAACCTTCCCCATGACCACCAAACAACCCATTAGATCATGACTGTTCCCTTCCCCCCAGCCCCCAGGGCCCATGATACCACCCTATCCCAACCCATGGAATGTCAGGATTCACAGTTACATGCCCTGGGAATTTGAACCTGCCCTTCCTAATCCACCCACCCAGCAGTGCTGCACCACCAAACCCAGGAACACCACCACTCATCTGCCCCATCCCCCAACATGCAACCACACTCTATCCCTTTACCATAGATTATGTCCATATGGGTGATGGCTCAAAGCCTGCTCTTCTCTTACTCTCCCTTGTTAACCTATCTTTCAGACAATGGTTCTCAGAGACTGCTCACTTTCCTCAGTTCAGATCAGTGAGGTCATATACTGTTCATCCTTCAATGCCTGGCTTGCTTCACTCAACATAAGGTCTTCAACATTCATCCACGTTATTCCATGTGTTAGCACTTTGTTCCTTCTTACAGCTGAGTAATATTCCATTGTATGTATGTACCACATTTTGCTTATCCATTCGTCTGTTGATGGGCACCAGGGCTGATTCCAATTTTTGGCAATGGTGAACAATGCCGCTATGAACATTGGTGTGCATATATCTGTTTGTGTCTTTGCTTTCAGCTCTTCTGGGTATATACCAAGCAGTGGAATTGCTGGATCATACAGAAGAACTATTGTTAGTTTTCTGAGGAACCGCCAAACTGTCCTCCACAGTGGCTGGACCATACCGCAGTCCCACCAGCAGTGGATGAAGGTTCCTATTCCTCCACATCCTCTCCAACATTTAGTTTCTCCTGTTTTTTCAATAGCTGCCATTCTGATTGTTGTAAGATGGTATCTCATTGTAGTTTTGATTTGCATTTCTCTGATAGCAAGTGATGTTGAGTATTTTTTCATCTGCTTTTTAGCCATTTGTATTTCTTCCTTGGAGAAGTGTCTTTTCAGGTCTCTTGTCCATTTTTTAAAATGGGTTGTTTGTCCTTTTATTTTCAAATTGTAGGGTTTCTTTATATATTCATGATATTAGGCTCCTATCAGATATATGATTGCCAAATATTTTCTCCCACTTGGTAGGCTGTCTTTTTATTTTCTTAACATCCTTTGAGGTGCAGAAGTTTTTTATTTTGATGAGGTCCCATTTATCTATTTTTTCTCTTGCTGCTCATGATTTGGCTGTGAACTTCATGAAATCATTTCCTATTACAAGGTCCTATAGATGCTTCCCTATATTATATTCCAAGGTCTTTATGGTTTGGGATCTTATATTTAGATCTTTGATCCGTCTTGAGTTGATTATGTATAAGGTGTGAGATGATATTCTTCTCTCATTCTTTTGGATATGAATATCCAGTTCTCCAAGCACCACTTGTTAAAGAGGCCATTCTCTCCCAAATGAGTGGACTTCGTGGCCTTGTCAAATATCAGATGACTGTATATGCGAGGATCTATATCAGAACTCTCAATTCGGTTCCATTGGTAAGTAGGTCTATCCTTGTGCCAATACCACGCAGTTTTGATCACTGTAGCTTTGTAGTATGTTTTAAAGTCAGGTAGTGTGATTCCTCCAACTTCATTTTTCTTTTTCAATATGTCTTTGCCAATTCAGGACCTCTTGCCTCTCCAAATATATTTTGTGGTTAGTTTTTCCAGTTCCTTAAAAAATACAGTGTTGAATTTATTGGGATTGCATTAAATCTGTAGATTAGTTTGGGTAGGATAGACATCTTGATGATGTTTAGTCTTCCTATCCATGAACAGGGAATATTTTTCCATTTATTTAAATCTTCTTTAATTTCCTTTAACAGTGTTGTGTAGTTTTCTGTATATAATTCCTTTACATCTTTAGTTAAATTTATTCCTAGGTATTTGATTCTTTTATTTACTATTATAAATTGTATTTTTTTCCTGATTTCCTCCTCAGTTTGCTCGTTATTGGTGTACAGAAATGCTACTGATTTTTTAGTTTTGATTTTATAGCCTGCACCATTACTGAACTCCTTTATAAGTTCTAGAAGCCTTGTTGTCGATTTCTCAGGGCTTTCTATGTATAGGATCATGTCATCTGCAAATAATGAAATTTTTATTTCTTCTTTTCCAATCTGGATACCTTTTATGTCCTTTTCTTGTCTCAGTGCTCGTGCAAGTTCTTCTAACACAATGTTAAATAGGAGTGGTGATAGTGGGCATCCTTGTCTTGTTCCCGATCTCAGAGGGAAGGCTTTTAGGATTTCACCATTGAAAATGATGTTAGCTTTGGGTTTTTCATATATACCCTTTATCATTTTCAGAAAGTTTCCGTCTATTCCTATCTTTTGTAGTGTTTTTATGAGGAAAGAGTGCTGTATTTTGTCGAATGCTTTTTCTGCATCTATAGAGATGATCATGTGATTTTTTTCTTTCAATTTGCTTATGTCGTGTATTACATTGATTGATTTTCTTATATTGAACCATCCTTGCATACCCTGGATGAAACCCACTTGGTCATGGTGTATAATCCTTTTCATATGTTGTTGAAGGAAATTAGTACGTATTTTGTTAAGGATTTTAGCATCTAGGTTCATTAGAAGAATTGGTCTGTAATTTTCCTTCCTTATGGTATCTTTTTTTGGTTTTGGTATTAGGGTAATGTTGGCATCATAGAATGAGTTAGGCAATATTCCTTCTACTTCTATTTTTTGGAAGAGCTTAAGTAGAATTGGTGTTAGCTCTTTCTGGAATGTTTGGTAGAATTCAGCTGTGAAGACATCTGGTCCTGGGCTCTTCCTATTTGGGAGGTTTTTGATGACTGAGTGTATCTCTTTACTTGTAATTGGACTGTTGAGTTCATCTATTTCTTCTTTCATCAATGTCGGCTGTTTGTGGGTTTCTAGAAACTTGTCCATTTCCTCTAAGTTGTCATTCTTATTGGCATATAATTTTTCAAAATATCCTCTTATGATACTCTTTATTTCTGTGGGGTCAGTAGTGATATCACCTTGCTCATTCCTTATGTTCTGTATTTGCATCTCGTCTCTCTTTTTCTTTGTTAGTCTGGCTAAGGGTTTGTCAATTTTGTTGATATTCTTGAAGAACCAGCTTTTGGTTTTGTTTATTGTTTCCAGTGCTTTCTTATTCTCTGTTTCATTTAGTTCTGCTCTAATCTTGGTTATTTCCTTCTTTCTACTTCCTTTAGGTTTAGTTTGTTGTTGTTTTTCCATTTCCTCCAAGTGTGAAGTTAGGTCTTCAATTTTAGCTCTTTCTTATTTTTTAATATATGAATTTATGGCTATGATCTTCCCTCTCAGGACTGCTTTCGCTGCATCTCATAGGTTTTGATATGTTGTTTTGTCATTTTCATTAGTTTCAAGGTAGTTACTGATTTCTTTTGAGATTTCCTCTTTGACCCACTGTTTGTCTAAAAGTGTGTTATTTATCTTCCATATCCTTGTGCCTAAGCTGTTTCTATGGCCTTAGTGATTTCCAACTTCATTCCGTTGTGGTCAGTGAAATTACTTTGTATAATCTCAATATTTCTGAATTCATTGAGTGTTGTTCTGTGGCCTAACATGTGGTCTATTTTGGAGTATTTTCCATGTGCACCAGAGAAGAATGTAAATCCTGCTGTATTTGGGTGTAATGTTCTGTATATGTCTATTAAGTCCAGTTCTTCTAATGTATTGTTGAGTGCCTTAGTTTCTTTATTGATTCTCTGTCTAGTAGTTCTGTCTAATGATGATAGCGGTGTGTTAAAGTCCCCTGCTATAATTGTAGAGACATTTATTTCTCCTCTTAGTTTTTCCAGATTTTGCCGCACGTATTTTGAGGCACCCCGATTAGGTGCGTAAATGTTGATGATTGTTCTCTCTTCTTTAGAGATTACTCCTTTTACTAATATGTAGTGTCCATCTTTGTCTCTTACAATAGTTTTGCATTTAAAGTCTATTTTGTCTGATATTAGAATAGCTACTCCTGCCATTTTTTGGCTATTGTTAGCTTGTAAAATAATTTTCCAGCCATTTACTTTCAGCCTCCTTGAATCCCTGGGTTGAAGGAAGGGTTTCTTGTAGACAGCATATAGATGGATCATATTTTCTTATCCATTCTGCCAATCTGTGTCTCTTGATTGGTGAATTTAATCCATTAACTTTCAGTGTTATTACTCGTAATGAATTTCTTACTTCAGCCATTTTTTCTTTGGGTTAGTGTATGTCATATGTTGTTTTGTTTCTCATTTTGTCTTTTCAGTTATTTTTAAACTCTCCTCCAACTCTCTCTTCCTTGTTTTTTCCTTTAAACTTGTATAGATTCCCTTAGTATTTCTTAAAGTGCTGGTTTCTTCTTGACATACTCTCTTAATTTCTGTTTATCTGTGAATATTTTGAACTCTCCATCATTTTTGAATGCCAATTTTGCTGGATAGAGAATTCGCGGCTGGAAATTTTTTTCTTTTAGTATTTTGACTATGTCATACCACTGTCTTCTTGCCTCCATGTTTTCAGATGAGAAATCAGCACTAAATCTTATTGTGCTTCCCTTGTATGTGATGGTTCTCTTTTCTCTTGCTGCCTTGAGTATTTTCTCTTTGTCTTGAGCATTGGATAGTTTGACAAGTATATGTCTTTGTGTTGGCCTGTTTGGATTTATATTATTTGGGGTGTGCTGTGCTTCCTGGATCTGCACATCCATCTCTCTGAATAACATTGGGAAGTTTTCAGCCATTATTTCCTTGAACATTCCTTCTGTTCCCTTTCCCTTCTCTTCTCCTTCCTAGATGCCCAAAATGCATATGTTTGTGCGTTTTGTATTATCGGTTAATTCTCTGAGTCCATGCTGGATTTTTTCTATCTTTTTGTCTATCTGTTCTACAATCTCTTTGATTTCAGCTGTATTGTCTTCTATATCACTAATTCTTTCCTCTGCCTGTTCAAATCTGCTCTTATGTGAGTCCAACGTCTTTTTCATTTCTTGGCTTGTGCCATTGTTCACCATCATATCTATTACCTTTTTAGGCATGTTTGCTATTTCTTCAGAATGTTCTCCTGGTGTCTTTTTTATATCCTTAATCTCTTCCTTCAGTTCTTTAAGTTGGTCCATGATATTTGTTTGGATAGCTTTGATTAGTTGTTCGATGTTCTGCATTGCTTCCTGGTTTTTATTTTGTGCATTGGACTGGTCCATGTTTTCCTGTTTCTCAGAGTCATTTGTATTTTTTTTGTTGCCCTCTGGTCATCATATTATCTTGATGGGTTTGTGCAGTTGATTAGCTTCTTTCTATGCTCTAGAGTTTTATTTAGCTGTTGGTTCTGCGTGTGAGTTAAGTTTTCTCTTTGGCAGTTTTCTTCTTGTTTTATTTCCTTACTTCTCTCTATGTTCCCTTGAAGGCAAAAGGTTAGGGCCAGATGAATCAAAAGATGTAAGGAAGGCAGAAGGATAATAGTAATATTGATAAAAATCAGAAGAGGGGCAAAATGAGACTTAATGAGATGAATATTTAACTTGTGTAGGCAGTGTAGAGTACTAGGGAAAAAATGGAGTCCCTACAATGGACTGGGAAAACAAATGGAGGAATATATATATATAGTGATTTAGAAGGCTAGAATTATGAGGAGGGAGAGAAATAGTAAAGAAAGGTCTGAGAGGAAAAAGTTAATACTAATAAAAAAAAAAGAAGGAATCAAAATAGATGGAATAGAAATTGACACCCTTGAGTTGTGGGCCTATGAAAAAATGTATCTAAGAGCTACAACAGAAAATAGAAGGCAGAAAGATGCAGGAAGTATAAGCGATAAAACAAAATCAATATATACAGCAAGTGGGAAATTACTGATAAAGAAGCACAGCAAAGAAGCGACAAGCTAGCAGCACCTAATTTTTTAAAAAATGGAAGAAAAAAGAAAGGGTTAGGAAAGAGGAAAGAAAAGCAAGGGACCAGAAAGAAATAGAGAGAAACCAAAGATCCACACAGGCAAGCAGTCAAACAGAGCTAAGGGGGGGGGTCAATGATTTCCCTTGGGTCCACAAGGGTCCTTCCTGCCTACTTGTGTTTATCAATCAATTTCCCCACAGGGTTCTATATGCAGGTCCTGAAGCAGCTTTTAGCTATTAAACTAAATTAAAAAGAATTTATTTTTCATTTATTGAAGTGACCTTCTCACTTTTTAAAAAAAATTTTTAATTTTATTTTTTTAGCGAAATACAGGACCCAAAATAATTCCTCCTCTAGACCAACCCCCTTATGGAAGGACGCTAGCTGGGCCCATGGAAATTAATCAAGCACGTCCCACTTCCTGGACTCCCCAGGGTAGCTGTAGCTCTGATGTTAGACAGTGCGGAGTGCTAAAGACGGCCGATTCCACCCCTTCTGGAGCCGAACTCGAGCATCACTGGGTTGCTAAGTAAATCAGTTTGAGTGCAGATTCGCGTCGGCTCTCAGCCTGATGCTGCTTCAGGTTGGCTTATCTGCTCCCCAAAGCTATGGGGTGGTGCAGGCAGCCAGATCGATGTCTAAAAATAAAAAATACCCTTCCCTGTCCTCCAACAGAACCCTCCCTCTTTTGGGAAGTGTCCCTTCTTCCTGGCTCCGCAGCGGCCTTGGTCTTATCCCTGGGTCGCTAGGGAAATCAGCTCAGTCCCCCGACCAGAATCCCCGCTCCAGTTCACCGGGTGCCAATTAGCTCGTTTGTTCTGTTCACACAATGTCCAAGCGGCGCCAGGCAACCAGATCCCCAGAAAATAAAACTTTCTCACCTGCTCACGGCTCCAAGTGGCCGTTTTATTTTATTTTATATTTTCTCCGTAACCGCGGGGCTCAGCCATCTGTGCCAACCACCACCAGCAGCCTTAAAACTCACAAATCTCCACCATTCCATCCACGCCGTTGCTCCACGCAGATAGAAGCCCCAAGCTTCTCACTCCATGCGTGCACAGCACAGACACCCGGGCAGGACTCAGTCCACAATCCGCCTTGCTCTCGGAGCTTGCAGTGTGTGCCCTCCTACACTAAGGCCATCTTGCTGCCTTTGTACTTTTTATTCTTGAATCCAAGTGATAATTTTTCATAAAGAAATTAAAAATGTACTGTATTTAGTATTGCGTGTACTAAATGCAAAGTGATAACCTGATCAATGAAGAAATTAAAAATGTACTGAAATGGTATTGCATTAAAAAATGCAAAGTGATAACTTGATTGATAAAGAAATTAGAAATGTACTGAAATTTATTGCATTTTCTTATATATTCCATATGAGCTTAATAGAGTGTGTACTCCCTCTTGAGAAATTATATAACATATTTCTTCTTTATTTATTTTCTATGGATAAGTTCTTATCAAAGATTATAGGACTTGTGCTTTGGTATCAACATGCACTTTACCATTCCTTAATTTTTTATAAGTTTTTCCCATATCATATATAGTTTAAAGAATATAGATGAAATAGATATTGGCACAGATTATTATTAAAATGAAATTTTTGTTTTAAGTTAATTTTAAATTTGCATGCAGAGATATCTTTGGTACCTTATATGCTGTTTCTCTCCATGGTAACACATTTAAAAACCATGGTACAATGTTATAGTCAAAATAATGACTTTGATGTACATTGACATACTTATTCAAATATCTCATTTACATATACTCAATTATGTGTGTATAACTGTATCTTTTTATCCAGTTCTATAAAATTTTTTATCATAATTAACCTCACATACCCACCAACACAGTTTAAAAAAAGAAAAGTTTAATTGCACAAGGATCCCTTTATACCACATATACCACCACTATTTCACAAGCCAGCACATAATGTATGACAACCACAAATTTAATCTCTTTTTCTAATATTTTGACATTTGTGGTTGAGGGATCCTTGTGCAATTTCTCTGAGTGGCCAAGTTTAAGATTGTAAAGTTGTTCTCAATTCTCTAGCATTATCCATTTACAATTGCTTAAGTTCTAATATTTGTGATTTTGAATATTTTATTTGTGTCCCATTGAATTCTTCTTCTAAATGTAGTTTTCCTGTAATTTTTGAAGAACCAAGTTTTTGCTTCATTATTTCCACAGTTTTCCTTTTTTTAAAATTTTATTGTTTTATATTCTTTATTATATACTTATATTGTTGCTTTGTTTATATTTGGTTCTTCAGGATCTAGTTTTCTGGATGGATTCAGCTTATTTATTTCATAATTTTCTTATTTACGAATGCAAGCATTTAGTCCTAAAAATATCATTCTCATCACTGCTTTTAAGGTATCCAATGTTTTTGATGAATTGTATTTTGTCTTAAACAATTTTAATTGAATGATTAATGGATTTGGGTCTAGGAAAATGTCCAAATGAAGTCATCATTAAAGTTATGTGTTCTCTCCAAACAATGTGGCATTCTGGACCTGCCTGCCAGTGAATCTTGGTCTTAACCACTTCTTTTGCATGACAGTGCACATGGTGGCCTCTCCTGTCCTCTTCCTTCTCTTCTGGGTTCCACTGACCTTAAGGTTCTTGCTTCCAATTGCATTTCTCCATCTTTCTAGATTTCATTCTGCTTATAAAGGACTTCAGTAATAGCATTAAGATTCATCCTCATTGACGTGGATCACACCTTAATTGAAGCAACATCATCAAAAGGCCCTACTTAGATTGGGTTCATAACCACAGGAATGGATAAAGTTTAAGAACATGTTTTCCCCCCACAATAGCTGTGGGAAAAACCTGAGGCATATCTATAAAGCATATAAATGTGTTCGAGTCTTCATATGGCATTGTCACAATGGGTGGAGTTTCACATTAGAGCTAAAAGAATATTGAATTCCCATCCTAGGGAGCTCTGCCACATTTAGTAATGGGACAGTAAGAATCCCCCAAGTACAGGGGCAATGACTAGTGAAAAGGAAGGACTATTGACAGGCCTTGATATTGAAGAATGTACTTATGAACCTTTACTCAGTTGTTACTTAGTCTAGTATTATAGGGTACATAAGACTTACCTCCTTAGAGCCTCCTTGTTGCTCAAATTTGCCCTTTCTCTAAGCCAATCTCAGCATATAAATGCATTATCTTCTTCCCATGTGGGGCATGACTCCCAGGGATGACATTTCCTGGCACCAAGGGTTTTTAACAAAGCACCAAGTAGCAATACAACTGGAAAAAAGACATTGGCCAAAAGGGGAAAGGAGTAAAGACAAAGGAATTTATATGGCTAAGAGACATCAAAGTGAGACAATAGGTCATTCCAGGTTACTCTTATGCATGTCTTAGCAGGATCGCATTGACTACCATAGTAAATATTGCTTCAAATAGCTGGATTTCTGAGGTTCCTAGAGACATCTAGACATTAAAGTTAGGGTAGACAGCTCTGGATTTTTGTGCATCTCGGGATTTGCTGGAACATGGAGACTTCAATTATTACAAGCTGTAATTTTTATAGTAATTTACCTGGCAGCCCCAATGGGAAATATCCTCATCATCACTATAACTTCTTTGGACCCATGCCTCCACACATCCATGTATTTCTTCTTGAGGCATCTATCACTCACTGATCTTTGCCTCATTTCTACTGTTGTGCCCAAATCTGTTGTCAACTCCTTGACCCAGATTATCTCCATTTCTTTCCTTGGATGTTTCACCCAGGTGTTTCTGGTGGTTTATTCAACAATTGCACAAGTGTTTCTCCTCACTGCAATGTCCATTGACCGTTATGCTACCATTTGCCATCCCTTGAACTATGAAGTTATCATGAACAAGGACAAGTGTATGTGGATGGCAGCCATGACTTGGCTAAGTGGTGGCTTTGTGTCACTTATACACACAGCAGACACTTGGTCTTTATCCTGCTGTGGACTCAATGAAATAAACCATTTCTTCTGTGATATTCCCCAGTTATTACATATTTCATGTTCAAAGCATATAACTACAGAAATTGTGCTCATTCTCATTTCTGCAGTTTTGGGTTTCTGCTGCTTCACCTGTATTGTAATCTCATACACCTACATCTTCTATGCTATCAGCAAGATTCCCTCCATGCAAGGATAGTCAAAAGCCTTTTCTACTTGTCTCCCACACCTGGTCATTGTTGCCCTTTTCCTCTCACTTACTAGCATTTCTTACCTAAAACCCATTTTAGGTTCTGAATCTGCTTTCTATATTATGTTGCCCCCTTTCATTAATCCCATCATATACAGCCTAAGAAACAAGGCCATGAAGACAAGTTTTGAGACATTTATCACAAGAAAGCTCTTGAGAAAATAAAATCTCATTTTTCCCAAGAATAAAGGTGTTCACCTCATCATTTAAGAACAGGATTAACATAAGCTGGTCTCTTGCATCTCTGTGATTAACTGCATAATTACCTGGAAACATGGTAATTATCCTTGGTCAAAGTGGAATGAATTCTACTAACTAGTTATTAATTAGATGTGCTTGCATCTGAAACATTACAGCTTCAGAATATGGTATTGAAAATTTGCAATTTGTTGTTTTGTGCCTGCTTTCTGTTAGAAAGCAGTCTGCAAGGGAGCAGCAATAGTCCTCTGAGTGCAGGGACAGTGTCTCTCAAAAGAGGATGACCAACTGATGTGTTCTTTTTATTGATGACTACCCTTGTGAGTCTTTGCTCTTGTAACTGAGACTTAGCCTGCAGTTGTGGGGTGCCTAAGAGTTGCCACCTGAGAGCCTCCTTGTTGCTCAAATGTGGCCTCTCTCTAAGCCAAACTCAGCATATGATTGCATTACCTTCCCCCCAATGTAGGACATGACTCCCAGGGATGAGCCTCCCTGGCAATGAGGGATTAATGCCAAGTGCCAACTGGCAACACAACTGGAAAAAGACCTTGAATTAAAGGGGGAAAAGGACAAATGAGTTCAAGTGGCTAAGAGACTTCAAAGAGAGTCGGGAGCTCCTCCCAGAGGTAACTCTTAAGCACACCTCAGTAGGAGCTTATAGAACATCTAAGTGCCTATCACCCCACACAGAGGGGCTCCTGAGAGCTCTGGAGACACCCAGATCCTATATAAGTGGGGGTAGCCCCAGAGACTGATGTCTTATCAGTGGGCTTTATTTTGGAATCTGTGCTCCTGAGAGTGACAGAATTGGACTCAAATAAGTCCTTCCTGCACATGGTTCATCAGTCCCTTCTATTCAAACCTATATGCGATGCTGAAGTTTTTAGGTATACTTCCAGAGACTGGAGCCTCTGGCCTACCTATGTGCCAGGTGTGCATGGAAACTCGGTGGAGCTGCAACTCCTACCCTACAGCTCAATGGACTGAACCAAGTCACCGGGCGAGGAGACAACGATGGGCAATGGCCATCCCAGGGAATGGAGAGGGCCTGCATCTGCAGTCAGGATCATCCCACCTACCATATCCATGGGATATAAGCCCTCTCTCACTTGGAGGTGGAGTGGACATCACCATCCCAGACCCCTCAGAATTAGGGGAAGGACTATGAAGTAGAGTGGACTTGATGGTATTCTGTTGTTCACATATGGTGATTCTAGCAATGGAAGAAATTATAACAATGAGGTGGAGCCAGTGGCCACTTGACACTTTTGGGGCAGGGAGGGGATGAGCAGTTGAAATACAGGGGCTTCTTTGGGATTTGGAGGTTGTCCTGAGTACCATTGTGGCAACGGATGTAGGCCATTTTAAATCAGCACACACCACTCAGAACTGTATGGGAGAGAGTGTGGTCTACGATGTGAACTGTGGTCTATGGTTGGTGGAAAGGCCCCAGGATGTGTAAGTCCATTGAGGGTGGTGGGCCACACTTGTGGGAGATGTTTGTGTGGGATGTGGTGGGAGGTGTGGGAGGTGGACAACATGGGAATCCCAGTGGGTTCTGTGTAATATTTTGGGTAATCTAAGCACCTCTTAAAATATATATATATATATATATATATAACATTTTTGTAAACAAATGCACATATATGAATATATGTTTATATATCATTTTGTAAATGTTGGTATGTATTGTGAAAATTTTGATTTTTACCCACAATAAAAATAAATAAATAAAAATAAATGGGACAATTTTCAAAAAAAAAAAAAAAATAGACAAATCTGAAGAAACATTAAGGGATCCTTAAAAGTGATCTTAAAAAAAAAAATCCAAAATCTTCCAAGCAAATGCAGAGCATTTTAGGAATATATACAATGTATTGGGAAATATTAAGTGAAGACTGGATGACAGAATATAAGGTGTCTCAGTGGGATTCTAAGCTCAGTGTGACTCCCCACAAATTACTTTCAAATTACTAAAGGAAAAAGAGTAAGTGACAATTGAGAAACCTGATAGACACCATTTTAATAGGGTGATCAAAGTTAACAGCACCAGTTGTGAAACAAATTGACCTCATGTATTCCTTATTCTGTGCATTTCTTAGTATTCTTGCCAAAAGAATGCTAATCAAGAGGAAACTCCAGAGAAATAAAAATTGAGGAAACTATACAGAATAAACAGCCTGCACTCTCAGTTATGAGGGAGAGAGGACAGAGAAAAACTGAGCACCTGTTCCAGAGTAAAAGTATGTATGCAATGTTTGATTGTTTTAGATCTTAGAATACTGATTTAGACCTGTATAATTTAGACATTTGTAATTTATAGATATAATGTATATAACTGAGAAATTTGATAAGATTTGCTTCAAGTATGAAGATTATATAACAGTACTGAATTGAAAGTATTTATTTTTATGTTACCAGTATTTTGCTTTATGAAAATCTGCAGCATATTTGAAGTTTTGTGTATTATTTACTGCATTTTTGTTACTGATGGAATGTGACATTAAATAATATGAAAACCCCTTAGTACTGTTTTGTTTTTAAGTTTTATTGAATTCTATGGTATTAATATTTTTAAAACTGCATTTTGGCAGCAGGGATCTGCTATGATTTGAATACTTGCCTCTGTCCTAAGTCTGTCAAAACAGGACATAAATAGTTATCATTGTCTTCACAGTGAAAAATAGTTGAATAATAGTTTTTCAATCAATTCCATTTAAGATTTACAGTCTTATAAAATTATGTCCACAGCTTGAACATATAAGTTGTCTCCTATATTTTTATTCATTTTGTTTATGGCTCTATGCAACCATTTATATTGTCATTTCTAGATGTTCAAGTCCTTACTTTAATGTATTAAAACATTAAAATGTTTTTGTGCATTAGACAAGAAAAATATAAATTAAATAAAACATACTTTTGATTGCAATGACAGATTTAAAACAGACATTTATCAGTATTTCCTCCACAAAGGAATTAAATGATAGTGAATATATGAGAAAATTTTACAGCCATGAAAACAAAGAAGAGAAAATAAGCCACGACATAGGGTAAGTATTAGGCACTTGGAATAATAAGAGAATTTCTGCAAAAAAGGTATTAAAACTCCAGATCTTTCCTCCATTTTAGGATTGAGAAAATTACTTTTCTTCTGACAGAATCAGTGGAGCATAGAGACAGCCAAGTTTGAAGCAGAGCTACATCAGCCTGGAGAGAAAAGACACTCTAAAGAGTGAGGTGAGGGAATCCCTTATATTTTTTAATGTAAAATTTTATGTAATCTAAGTATGTTTTAGAAAAAATAAAAAGTATATTAAAATATTCAGTTATTATAGATATTATATAATGTGAGCCCTTAATTTCTTTTCAAGATGGTTTTTCACAATGCTGATGGCAAATGTTACACACAACTGGCAGAATAGTGTGGGGAAGGGGGGCACTCTCTGGTGAAACTGCATCCTTCAAAAAATGGTGTTGAAGTCCCTTTACAATATTTACATTCTTTATCAATGAATAACAGCTGTTGATAAGCCCAGTCCATATATATTGTACATGCAATTATCACCCCCCCTCTTAATAATGAATTTATACCCTAGGACCATCAGGTGCTTGTAGAATGTTTCTGATTTGAAATACAAAGACTAAAAGAATTGATTTTCAGGGAATAGAAGTTAATTTTAAAAACTCTTTTAAGGAAAAATAAGAAGACAGAGAAGTATAAAGCCACCAATGAATAGTATTTAAAAGTACCTCATAAAACAAGTGCTGGTTATATATTCTAAAGTACTATAAAAAATAATGTCATAGAAAATTTGGAAAAAGAGATGAGGTGTCACTGTATTTGAGTGTAGTGTTCTTTATATGTCTATTATGTCCAGATCTTCTAATGTAGTATTCCAAGTATTTCTTTCTTTATGAATTCTCATTTGAGATATTCTGTCTAATGGTGATAATTGTGTATTAAAATCCCCCACTATAATTCGGGGACTATAATTGTAGATGCATCTATTTCTCCACTTAGTTTTTCCTGGGTTTGCCTCATGTATTTTGAGGCACCCTTTTTAGTTGCATAAATATTTTATTTTATTTCTTCTTGAAATATTATCCCTTTTACTAATCTATAGTGTCCATATTTTTCTCTTATGATAGTTTTGCATTTAAAGTCTATTTTGTCTGATATTAGTGTGGCTACTTCTGCCGTTTTTTGGCTATTGTTTGCGTGTAAGATTGTTTCCAGCCATTTACTTTCCACCTCCTTGAAACCCTGGGTCTAAAGTAGGTTACTTGTAGACAATCTAAAGATGTGTCATATTTCCTTACCCGGTCTGCCAATCTGTGTCTCTTGATTGGTGAGTTTAATCTATTAACATTCAATGTCATTACTTTCAAGGAATTACTTACATTAGCCCTATTTTCTTTGAGTTTAT
>JAKSZT010053865.1:139822-181969 GCA_026826555.1 Tolypeutes matacus | reverse complement strand
ACTTTCAAGGAATTACTTACATTAGCCCTATTTTCTTTGAGTTTATAAATGTCATATGTAGTTTTTCTTTCTCTTTTTGTCTATTAATTTTTTCTTACACTCTTCTCCAACTCTCTTTCTCCTGATTTTTCCTTTCAATCTGCAGAAGTACTTTTAGTTTTTCTTGAAGGGCCAGTTACTTATTGGCATAGTCTCTTAATTTCTGTTTATCTGACTATTTTGAACTCTCCATCATTTTTGAATGCCAGCTTTCCTGGATAGAGAATTCTTGCCTGGGTGTTATTTCTTTTAATACCCTAACTATATCATACCACTGCCTTCATGCCTCCATGGTTTCAGATGAGAAATCAGCAAGTAGGACTGTTAGGATTTATACTGTTTGAAGTGTGCTGGGTTTTCTGGACCTGGACATCCCTCTCCCTCAATAAGGTTGGGAAATTTTCTGCTGTTCTTTCCACCAACACTCCTTATGTCCACTTTCCCTTCTCTTCTCTCTCTGGGATGCTTATGTGAATGTTTGTGTGTCTGTTTTGTATTGTCATTAAAATACTTAAGTCCCTGCTGGATTTTTAAAATATTTTTATCTCCCTGTTCTGCTATGTGTTTGATTTCAGATGTATTTGTCTTCCACATCATTAATTCGTTCCTCTCCCTTTTCAAATCTGTTGTTATGTGCTTCCAGTGACATTTTGATTTTTTGGATTGTGCCATTCATCACCATCATAACTGTTATATTTTTATGTATGTATACAATATCTTTAGTATATTCTCCCAGTGTCTTTATAATATCCTTAATCTCTTCCTTCATTTCACTAAGTTGGTTCATGATGTTTGTTGGGACAGCTTTAATTAGTTTTTCAATATACTGCATGTCTTCCTAGTTTTTAGATTGTTCATTGGACTGGGTCATCTTTTCCTGTCTTTCGTATGTTCTGTAAATTTTTGTTGCTGTCTCGTGAAGTTTTTACCTTGTTGGCTTTTTTCTGTTGATTAACATCTCTCTCTACTCCAGGGTTTTATTTAGTTGTTGTGTGTGTGTGTGTGTGTGTGTGTGTTTTCTCTTTGACACTGTGTTCCTCTTATTCTATGTCCTCATTGTTTTCTGTGTTCCCTTGAAGGAAAAGATTAGGACCACAGAAAGTGAAGGAGGTAAGAAAAGAAAAAGGATAATAATAATAATAAAATTTAGGAAAGGAATATATATAAAACCTAAGAAAATGAATATTTAACTCATGTTAGCAGTGTATAGTAATAGGAATAAAAATGTGCTGTAACAACAATGAAATGGGAAACTGAATAGAGATATATTATAGAATGAATTAAAAGACAAGAATGATGCAGAGGGAAAGAGAAAAGAAAAGACAAAAAGAAAAAAGTTAATAAAAGAACAAAAACAGAATAGATGAGATAGAAATAAAAACCAAAAAAAAAAAAAAGAGGACTAAATAAAGATAGGTGGAATGTAAGAACAACAACAGAAAGTGGAAGATAGAAAGATGATGAGAGGAATAGAGATAGCATTGGTAGACAAAATGATTATACACAGAAAAGGGAAAATCAAGGAGGAAGAAACACAGCAAACAAGAAACAGTCCAGCAACACCTAATTCAAAAAAGGAGATTCAGTGGGAGAGAGAGGAAAGAAAAACAACAAAACAAAACAAACAAACACACAAGCAAGCAGTCAAACAAAACTTAATGAAGAAGAGCCTCTCTCTTAGGCCCGTGATTAGCTTCACAGGCTGCCAGTGTTCTTCAATAAATTACCCTGCAGTCTGCCTTCTCCATGTTTTCAAGCAGGTTTTAGTGAGTAAAATAAGTTAAATTTTGTAAAAAGAAAACTTTTTTTAGAAAGAATAAGAGACTGAAGAGAAACTAATACAAAAATAATGTCTATGTTTTCCATGTCCTAAAGTATCAGCTGGATGTTTGATATCCCAATGGTTAACTACTCTAAGAAATGAAACCTATGCCAAGATAGAGAGGAATCCCTGAGATACAAGCCTTATGCCATACTGCATCTGAGAGAAAGGAAGCCCAAAGGGGAAGGCTGAACCATCCCAGAGATCAGTGACCACCTTGCCTCAACACAAGGCAACTGATTTTGGTGAGAAAGCAACCTTGATTTGAACTCTTTAGGGCCTTGTATCTCTAAGTTTTTATAAAAAATAAATAAATACCCTTTAAAAAGCAAACATATTTCTGGTAGTGTTCATCAGCACCCCTTTGGCAGACTACTAGAGTAGGGATGGAGATTATGCATAGGCTCAGAAATATTGACTTCCCTTCACCAAGGCTGACCTGGCTACAGCCACTGTGGAGTGCCAAATCTGCTGACAGCAAGAGACCCAAAATCAGCCTCCAGTATGGTACCATTCCCCAAAGTGATCAGACTGTACCATGTTGCAGGATGAATGTATTGGATTACTTCTATCATGGGAAAGGCAGCAATTTGTTCTAATTGGAATGGAGGCATACTCCAGATATGGGTTTGCCTTCTATGCATGCAATGCTTTTGCCATAATTACTGGTTATGGCTTTATTGAGTGACTTATATATTCTCATAGTATTCCACACAGCATTGCTTCTGATCAACGGAATCATTTCATAGGAAATTAACTGATACAATGGGCACATGCTGGTGGAATTCACTGGTCATACTGTATTCCCCATTGTCCTGAAGCAGCTGGATTTATAGAGCTGTAGAATGGCCTTTGGAAGACACAGTACAGCAAAAAAAAAATAAGAGGCAAAACCTTGTAGGGATGGGACAATGTTCTCCAGGAGGCTGTGTGTGTTCTAAATCATTGTCAACTCTATGGTGTTGTTTCTCCCATAACCAGGATTCATGTGTCCAGGAATCAAGGGGTGGAAATGGGAGTGGCATCACTCACTATTACTTCTAGTGATCCACTAGGAAGTTTTTGCTTCCTGTCCTTGCACACTTAAGCTCTGCTTGTCTACAGGTCTTAATTCCAAAAGGAGGTGTACTTCTACAAGGAAAAAAAAAATTGGAAATGTAAGTTAAGATTGGCTCCTGGCCATTCCAGGCTCCTCATGTCTGTGAATCAACAGGCAAAAAAGGGAATTGTTAGATTGTCTGGCATGATCATTCTTGACTGTCAAAGGCAAATAGAACTGGTGTTACAAAATAACAGTATGGAAGAGCTTGCCTGCAATACAGGACAGCCCCCAGCATGCCTATAAGTACTACCATGTGGGAATAACATGCAGCATTACAATGCAATACTAACAATGTTGAAGAATCTTCAGAAATATAAGTTTGAGTCACCCTTCCCATGCAAAGAACTATGGCCAGTAGAAGTGCTTGCTGACACTAAAGAGAACATGGAATATATTGTGAAAGAATGTAGTGATAAATTCAAACCATGAACATGACAAATTACAGAAATGAGGATTGTAATGGTTATCAATATTTCTTCCTCATTTTGTTATATGTTTTTATATATACATACAATGAATATCTGTTTTCTTCACTATTACTCCTCTTATTTTATGTTTTGTTAGTTCCATGTTGTAGTATTTAAGTTTGTCAAATTTAAGAGTGAAAATTACCCAAGGACTCGCACTCAATTCTGGAGGGATTTTGTGCATTTATGGTTGTATGCAGGACAATTTAGTAATGTTAGGTCAAAAAAATGTCAGTTATTATCTTTATTTAATGATTAAGTATGGTTCAAGGTGATGTGTATGGCTGCTAAATTGTCAAGGTATGGAGTGTGATGGTTAGGTTAATGTGTCTGCTTGGCTAGGTAATGGTGCCCAGATGTTTGTTTAAGAAAGCACTGGGTAAATTGGAATGTAAGGACACTCAAATCAAGGGAGTTGATTATATCTCTGGCTGATTAAATCTACAATCAATGGAGGAGTTTGTCTTCAACAATGAGTGACATCTTATTCAACCAGTTGAAGACCTTAAAAGTAGAAGTCATTTCAATATTAAGAGAGAGAATTCCCTTCTCTACTTCAGACAGCCAGCATCTCCTGGGGAACTCATTGAGGACCTTCACTGGAGTTTCTGGCTTGCAGCCTACCCTACAGTATTTGGACTTGTGCATTCTGATGGTGGCCTGAAACAATTTTTATAAATTCAATACTATTTACAAATTTCTCCTGTTGGTGGTGATTCTGTAGAGAAACCTAACAAATACAAGAACATATTCATTTCCAAGTGGAAAACAAGACTTTCCCCAACAAATTTTTCTACCATATTATCTTTCCAGATTCCTCGGAAATTATCATGAAAACAGTCCCCTTCAACTCCTAGAATATCACCCATTTCTGCACTTACTGTTCTTTTTAAACTGTTCTGTTTAATGTTTATTCCTCCAATCAGAAAATAAGCTCATTGAGAGGAAAGAACTTGAATTTCTTATTCAAGGCTTTAGTCCTAGTTTTAGAAAGTTACTCTACAGTGATACAAATAGAATTCCTTGTTTTCTTTTTCTGTGAGAGCTCTCTGAAGAGATCATCGTTTACACTCACAACACACTGACTATACTCATGTGCTTTTTCAGTTCAAATCTAAAAAAATCAGCTATGGAAATGACTCGACTTATGTGAACTTCTCAAAACCAAAGATATGGCCAGAGGTGTAATGGCATGTTAAATATTTTAAATAAATTTAGATTACCCAATCTGAAGAGGAGCAGAGAAATAGAGGAAAGAAAATACAATACACATCCATGTGAACAGTCTTCAAATTCTCAATGGCTAAGGATTTTTCCACCAATCCTCCATGTATCAATACATTTTAAAAATATAATTTACATTGACTAACAAGAAATTACATTAAAAAGTTATATAATGAATAAGCTCCAATATGTTATAATAAGATTGGACAGACATAAATTGATATTGCAATAAATATAACAGAACCATCATGACACAAGAAGAGAACAAAAACTTTATATGCTGTTCTTTCAAAGTGTTTTTTATAGGTAGTTCATAGACAATGTTTCTTATATATGTAACATTTTGTTTTTCTGCAGTTGTATCTAGGTAAAAATATTCTTAAAGAGATAAAGACATTCCTGTATTAATTTTGAGGATACCATAGATTCTTATGCAAAACACTGTATTTAAAATTCAGGAAGGCATTCAGTTTCTTAATACACTTATTTCTCTAACCCTTGATATGAGAAGAAAGAATTTTCCTTGATTCTGCCGTAACCTCATTTTTTTTTCTCTTTGATTTTGATACATCAATTTAAATTGAATTGTCTTGCTTTCATAGCCCCTAGATGAAGTGCATATGATGAATAATCTAAAATACTGTAATATAATGCGGTTTCCTAACAAGGTGTTGCAGTTTGATATTGTTTTTGAATTCCAAAAATAGATATTGGATTGTGTTTGTATACTGGTCTATTCTTTTGGGTGTATTAAATTGTATTTGAGTCAGATGTCTCACATTTACTTCATTAACTGAAGATTAGGACTTTTATTTAACCACTTCATTAGGGCATGCAAGGTTGAGTCCCCTCCTATTTGGTGTGGATAAGATACTCTCTCACATGGGAGTAAATACACAGAGAAGGAGAACATACAGGCAAATATGCAGGAAGAGAAAGTGTCCATAGACAAGTCCCGGGAAGAGTGATGAGCTGGACAGCTGTCCTTGTGGAGAGAGCATAGCAGCTGAGCCTGGGATGAAATGAGCCCTGGGAAGAGCGATGAGCCTAATGCCAGCCTACAGCTGAGATCAGAAGTAGCTGGGACTATGGAGGCTTAAGAAGAAGGAGAAAGGCTGAAACTTCACAGACAGTGCTCAACATCTTGTGTCAACATTAGCAATAGGCTTTTGGTGAGAAAGTACCTGTTATAGTACTGTGAGTTGAACTCTCTATTAGGGCTTGGTAACTGTAAGCTTCTCCCTCAAATAAATACCCTTTAGAAAAGCCTACAGAATTCTGGTACTTTGCATCAACACTCCTTTGGCTGACTAATACAGAAGGCTTCAGGTTCACTCAGCATATATAAAAGAGAAGCATGTGAGAATTGTTTATTCATTTGTTAGCTACCAAATCTGACTTAGAAGATTTTGCTCCATCACAAACCTACATTAATATAGCTAACTTCCTCTTTCAGGGTTTCAAACTTGTGAAGGTAGGCTCTAAGAATCAATTTTTGTAATAATTTAATTGCCAGTGAAAGAAAGCCAATATCAATAGGTTAGAAAGAAATGATTTTCTTGGCTCACAGACACTGGTAAGTATTATAACAAACAAGGCACTATCTTATATGGAAACTCTATTCAAGTGTCAATGCTGAAAGACTTTCCCTCTGTTTTCTACAATATTTTGCCCTTGGATCCACACTCTCTTC
Source organism: Tolypeutes matacus (assembly GCA_026826555.1). Lineage (NCBI taxonomy): Eukaryota > Metazoa > Chordata > Mammalia > Cingulata > Chlamyphoridae > Tolypeutes > Tolypeutes matacus. The sequence goes on along the minus strand of JAKSZT010053865.1, from coordinate 175,622 downwards.
TAGCCAAACATTCTCCATACAGTGGGGGCACTTGGTCTCTCATGGAACATGCATTGAACAATTCCCACTCAACCCATCAAAGGGCAACTACCTCTGAGTCTAAGGTACAGCTAAGTATCCTAGGGAAAGTCATTGATTGGTCTGGATTCAGGTAGGTAATCCTCTGTTGGCAAAATATTCATATCCTGTGTAAGCGGTATTATAATTGTCTCTTTTGACTAGGTGCCATTTCCCTGAAAGATTCAATAATTGACAAGAAATTGGCTTTTTGGTAAGATTGCAATATGAATTGCCATTTCAACTTGAAATCTTCATAGTTAACTGTGGTCAGTTTAATGACTAGAACTGTCTAAATTGTGCTCCTGGATCTGATTCAAAGAACACACAGTAACCCTAGTTATACTTGAACATATTGATGGAACAGCCCCAGAAGAACTTGGAGGTACATGTTAGCAGCTAATTAAATACTTCCCTTGCAGAGAAAATAAAGTCATTACTTTAAAATGATTGATGAAGTAATGAAAACTGTTGCTAGTACACAAACACAAAAATTGCTTGTGTAAATGTTTTCTCAACCCAATCTACTGGATATAATGAAAATGGTATCAGAGACTTTAGATAACATTCTCATATTTGAAGGCTATTTGTCATAAAATTTGAACTAAAGCCATCTTCAAACAAATGAAGAACCACATCACCACTAATATTTGTATTATTCCCGTAAAGAAGTCAACCACTGACAAATGCTTTAACTTGAAAATGAAAGCATTTTATTCTTTATCATTTTAGCTTTTAGCTATGTTTTTGTAAATCTTTCCTTATAAATTTAGTTTTGACATTTCTATTTTATATATACTAGCACCTAAATTTAGTGTTAAAATATCAATGTATATTTATTTGTTCCATATATATTGCACTGTTTTACTAAATTAATGAGGATTATTCAGAAAAACCAAATGCTGACACTTACAATGAAGGCAGCAATGCAAAAATTGATTAAATTGGAGAATAGGAGAAATAGAGGAAAAATTAAGGCATGTTTCTTATATTAGAAAATATTTTTTTTCAAAACCCAGGAATTGATTATTGAAATAGTAATGTTAAATATTTTACTTCAGTTAGGGAAATCCACCTCAGACATACCTGAAATGACATCCTAACACACGTTGTGACCCCTGAAAGACATCCTAACACACGTTGAAATCTCTGGGCAATAAAAAATCTTTGCTATGTAATGTTTCTCCATTTTAGTTAGGGTGTTTTTAAAATGCATCATTGGTGCTTGTTATTAATCCATGTGTGCCAGAAAGGCCCATCCCTGGGAGACATGTCCCATGCCAGGGGACATGTAGTGAGTTTATTTGCTGAGTTTGGCTAAGAGAGAAGCCACATTTGAGTACAAGGAAGTTTGCAGAAAGTAATTCAGGAAATAGACACCATTACACTAGTTTTTAATTTTACAATATTAAGGTTCATAAGAATAACTGTTAATATAAAGGGCTTGGTGTATTGGTCTGTTTTCTTTTATTAGGCACTGTCTATGTACTCTAGAGATTCTTTCCATTCTATCTGAGAATGTAGCAGGACTCACCAGGGTAGGAAAATAATACATTGATGGTAATTGTGTGAGTCTCCACCCATTTAAATAACACTCTATGACCAAATAAACACACTCATATTCCATAGAGGATTGCCCAGATACACCCTTCACCACACATCCTCCAACAACAGACAACCTGTACCACTGACCCTTCCCTCTGATATTTGCCAAAAAAATACTCTGACAATTATTTTCTTGACCACAGTCCTCAAAGTCCCCAGAGTTCACTTGTCCCTTCCTTCAGCACTCTTCCAAATCTATCGATAGTCCAACCTATCCTCTCAATTCCTCTCATACTCACACTCCAGTATCATCTACCCCACCACACCATGCACTACAACCACCCCCATCCACTGCCAAACCAACTCAATCTACTTAATCATAGATTCTGCCCAGAATGAGCTTTGGCTTACCACTCTCTACTCCCTTTCAATGTCCTGGTAATCTGTCTTTCAGACTCTACCTTTGTGAGTCTGCTTAATATCCTTAGTTCATATCAGTGAGTTCTTACAATATTTGTTCTTTAATGACTGGCTCACTTCATTCAACATAAGGACTTCAAGCTCTATTAATGTTGTTATATGTATCAGTGCTTCATTCTTTATTAGAGCTGAGTATTATTCCATCATATGTATATATCACATTTTGTTGATCCATTCATTCATTGATGGACACAGGCTGCTTCCAAGTTTTCACAATTGTGAATAATGTTGCAATGAGCAGTGATGTGCATATATCTGATTGAGTCCCTGCTTTCAATTTTGTTGTGTATATTTTGAGTAGTGGGAATGCCAGACAATATGAGAATTCTATACTTAACTCCCTGAGGAACTGATAAACTGTCCTACAGAGTGGCTCAAACATTCTACATTCCTACCAGCAGTGGATGAGTGTTGCAATTCCTCCACATCCTTTCCAACACTTGCAGTTTTCTATTTTTTAAAGCCAACTAGTCTAATAGGTGAAGGATGATATCTCAGTGTAGTTTTGATTTGCACTCCCCTAATAGCTAGTGATGTTGAGCATCTTTTCATGTGCTTTCTAGCCATTTATATTTCCTGTTTAGAAAAGTGTTTTTTCAAATCTCTTGCCATTTTTAAAACGGGTTATTTATTTATTTATTTATTTAATTTTTTGAGATGAAAGATTCCTTTACATATGCTGGATATTAGACCCTTTTCAAAAATTGTTTCCCAACTATCTTATTCAATTGAGAATCTTTCTTCACAAACTTCTTTGAAGCACAAAAGTTTTAAGTTTTAGAATGCCCCATTTATCTATTTTTTTCCTTTTGTTGTTTGTGTTTGGAATATAAAGTTTATGAAACCATTTCCTACTAAAAAATCTCATAGATGCTTCCTTAAATTACCCTCTGGAATCTTTATGGTCATGCTACTTATATTTCGGTATTTGATCCACCTTGAGCTATTTTTGACTACCATGTGAGATGGTTGTCTTTCATTCTTTTGAATATGGATATCCAGTTCTCTAGCACCATTTTTGAGGAGACTAGTCTCACCCAGGTGATTGTGTTTGGTGGCCTTGTTGAATATCCATTGGCTGTTTATGCATTGGTCTGTAAATGAACTCTCAATTTGTTTCCATTGGTCAGAATGTCTATCCTTGTGCCAATGCCTTGCAGGTTGGAACACTGTAACATGGAAGTATGCATTAAAGTCAGATAGCATGAGTCTTCCAATTTCATTTTTTCTTTTTCAAGATGTTCTAGCTATTTCCAAATACATTTCATGCTTGCTTTTTCTAGTTCAGTGAAAAAATGCTGTTGGAAAATTAAATGGGATTGCCTTGAATTTATAAATCAATTTGGCTAGGACAGACATCTTAACAATGTTTAGTCTTCCAATACATAAACATAGAATATTTTTCCATTTATTGAGATCTTCTTTGATTTCCTTTAAAATGTTGTTTAGTTTTCCATATACAATTCTTTATATCCTTAGTTAATTCCTTGATATTTGATTTTTTAATTGCTCTTAAAAATGGATTTTTCTTTGATTTCCTCCTCAGATTGCTCATTATTATTGTAGTGCAATACTACTGATTTTTACTTGTTAACCTGATGTCCTGCCACTTTACTGAAATTGTTTATCAGCTTTAGAAGCTTTGATGCAGATTTTTCAGGACTTTCTATGTATATGACCATGTCACCTGAAATAGTGAAGATTTTATTTCTTCCATTCAAATTTTGATGCCTTTCATTTCTTATCCTTGTTTTAGTGCTCAGGCAAGTAAATAAAACCTCAAACAAGGGTGCTGTCAAAGGTTATAGAGACATCAGGACATGACCCCCAGGGGTGAGCCACCCTGGCACTAAGATATTATTACTAAGTGTTAATTAGCAATGCATTTGGACAAAGATCTTGACTAAAAGGGGGAAACATTAAATTTTTTAAAAAGTGTATTTATGACTAGATATTTAAAAGTATTGTGAAGTCATTCTTGATGTTATATCTATGTTGTATCCAACCAATCTCACTAACTTCCAAACAAAGCTTCAAACAAAAGTCCTCCCAACGGCACTAACGACATCTGTACAATGAAGGAAAGGTACATAGCACTATGAAATCAACACCCATTAGTGGGATGTACCTGGGAATATATGATAAGTTTTTACCAATATAAATTTTTATAGTCATTCATAATTCCCCTAACCATGATTCTTCTACTTTTTAAATTTGAATCTTTAATTTTCAATATACAGTTTAAGTAAATTTCACAAAGACTTAAATCTTCCAACTGTTCAAATGCTGGTGGAGTCCTGAATCCCAGCAGTGTAGCAGACAACTCTTACTCTCCAGTTCTTCAGCTTTGCCCTGGACAACCAAGAAAACAATGATTATGAGCAAGTTTCACCCCAATAAATGGGGAATGTTTGCAGCTGCAGACAGTAAAATAATTCTTTCCATCCGCTACATTATATATGGATCTCCTCTCAGCATGAGGTTGACAGAGCAGATGTTGTCCCAGGTCCCTCATGATTGGGGAATGAATAATCATGGAGGAGTTGTGGCTGTGGACCAAAGTAGATAAGTTATTATTGTGGATGTTATTCCTATTGGCTGAAGATCTTTTAACATTGATATAGAGATAGGAGTTGACAGGAGTTTAGAAGGGAGGGGAGAGTGAATGGGTGGAACAGGACAAATTTGGGACAATATGATTCTTTTGTATAATAACTGCAATGATGGAGACATGATATTACATATTTCTTAAGACCTATAGAACTTTACAGCACAATGTATAAGCTGGAATTAAAACTATAGACATTATTAATAGCAATGCTTTAATAATTTTTCAACAACTGGAAAAAATGTACTACACTAATATAAGATGTCACTAATAGGGATAACTATATGTGTGGATTTTGTGGTGGGATTATGAGAATATCCTATAATTCGGTGTAAATTTTCTGTAAAGGTAAATCTAAAATTTCTACTTAAAAAGTCCAAAAAAACCTATTGATTCATGAAACTCATTAAATATGAATAAGCTAAATGTGACAAAGACAGAGATAGAAAGACCAATTTAAAAAAAGAAGATACAATTTTTTGCTGTCAGAAAAAATGCATTCAAAATCCATAAAAAGGAAGTAGAATGGAATAAAAATGTACCAAGAGCATGGGAAACAAATAAACCTTAAAATAAACAATGGTATCAGATAAACCTCATTAAAATTTGAAGATCATTTTAAGAAATCATATAATGAAAAATAAGCAATTAACAAGGATATATATAACATTCCATATATATATGTATAGGTGTGGGTGTGTGTGTGAATATATATATATATATATATATATTCACACACACCTACAATAGGACATCAAAATTCACAAAGCAAAATTGATAAAATTATAAGGAAAATACACAAATTGACAATAATTATTAGTATAAAATCAATAAGGATATAGAAATTTTAAACATCACTATAAAATATTTGAATTAATTTTACATTAAAGAGTGCATTATTTGGGAATTCACATAATTTACAAATGCATATGGATAGTTTATCAAGATAGACCATAATCTATAGACCATAAAAATATCTAAATAAAATATCTAAAATATCACCACATTTTGCAAATTAAGAGCATTTTTCTAAATACAATTATTATTGAAGAAAATATTAGAAAATATATTGAACATATTTTATTGTTTATAATAAAAGCACAACACATGTTTTTGGAATGTATCTAAAGCACAACTTAGAGACAAAATTATATTTTAAATGCCTATGTTAAAAAAAGGACATCTTAATATATGTTATCTCAATTTCCACATTATGTAATTAGAAAAATAATAGCATGCCAAATCAAAATTTTGTAGCAAAATAACAATATTAAAAATAAGAACTAAAATTAAGATGAAATGAAAAGCATACACATTCCACAGCAATTTAACTAAGTGAAAATTGGTTCGTTGGAAAGAATAATAAAATGTATAAGGCCCTGTATTAGTTTTGTGATGCAAAGTACCAAAAATCAGTTGGTTTTTATAAAGAGAATTTATTTTGATTGAAAGTTTACTGTTCTGAGGCCATAAAATAGCCAAATCAAGGCACCGTCTGAAGGTGCTTTCTCATTAAAGTCAGCTACAGTTGATTCTTTTATCCAGCCGTGTGGCACATCAAGATGGTCACTGATCTCTGTCAAGGTCTCTGCCTTTCCCTGGCCTTCTCTGTTTTCCTGCCATCTTCTCTCTCACATGGTCAAATCAAATATGGCAGAGCTCTCTTTTCCTGTGTGTGTGTCAGACCCAGTAGGTGGGAGGGAGAGTCAACCTGAGTCATGCATCTCAGACATAGTCCAATGGAAATGGTCTCACACCCAAAGGAATGGATTAGTGAGAAACATAATATTTTTCTTTTTGAGATTCATAAAAGAATTTCAGCCTGGCACATTCCTCTCTCTGAACCACAAAAGACATGTTCCCTCCATATGCAAAATACATTAATTGCATCACAATATTTCTAAGAGCCTTAAATTATTCTAGTAACAATACTAAGTACAAAATCTCATAGAAATCAGTTATAGGCATGCAGTTTATCTTGGGGCAAAATTCCCCCTGAATGTAGAACTGTGATACACTGAAAATAAGTTATCTTCTTCCAATATACAAAGAAGAGACAGATATAGAATAAACATTTTCATTAACATAGGAAGGAATTGAAAGATAACAAACCTCACTGGTCCCAAACAGTTCCAAAAACCATCAGGGTAAACTCCAAAACATTTCAAAGTCTGAGAGTCATCCTTAGAACTATGTCTTCTCCTCAGAGACTTATGAGGCCCCACCCATTCCAAGGGCTTGCCAAACAGCCATTTCCTCAGTTTCACACTCAGTGAGCAGCTGGGTGGAAGATGAGCACTAGAATTCACCCTCCAAGAACATTGGGGTTATGGCCCACTTCCCCCAATCTTTGGGGTATGTGCATCACACTCCTTGTAGCCTAGAGCAGCCAAACTCTCATGGAACAACAAGCTGGAAGACACACTTTATTCAAATGCCAGGGAAAACTCTCTCTTTTCACACACATGGGTGGGTCACACTCCTGCCTGAGATGTCCCAAGTCCAGACCTCAGCTTCAACAGATTACCTCCTGAAGTAGTTTCTCTTTCAATTTATCCCTTCACTGAACCATTTAGACCAGGTAGACAGTGCTTTCATTCCTACCAGTCTCACAAAAATCTTGTTTGTTTAGCATGCAGGAAACAGGAGTACAAGACATCAGTCAGACTTTACACAAGTCCTTCCTGGATAACTGCACTCATAATCCTGACTTACAAGCTGCAAGTTTAGTTAAGTTCTCACATGGGGCACTCTCCTCTGGGAGCTTGATTTGTGGAAGTTTGGAATTTCCCAAATCATCAATTTCTGGTTTCTTTATGTTCAGCAGTTTAGTTCTCCCCTTATCTCTTTGCTCTCACATTTTATTTTTACCTGCAAGGAGAATCCAGGCCATATTTTCCATATTAACTTCAGAAATCTCCTCAGCTACATGTCCAACCATCTTCATTTTCAAATTCTGTCTTGACATCTGGAGTCAATTTTGCCAAATTTTCTACAACTTTAGAACAAGGATCACCTTTCCTTCAGTTTTCAATAATAGTTTAATCATTTCCAAGACATCATTGGAAATAACTTTAGGGTCCATATTCCTACCAAAACTCTTCAAAGAAATCTAGGCTTTTTCTATCATGCATCTCACAATTCCTCCAAAAATGCCCCTTACCCATGTACAAAACTGTTCCAAAATTTTGGATCTTTCATACCAGCAGCACCCCACTTTCCTGGTACCAATTTGTTTTAGTTTGACAAAGGCTGTAATGCCTAGTACCAGGAATGTGTTGGTTTTATAAAATTGATTTATTTGGAGAAAATGATTACAGAACTAAGGCTGTGAAATATCCAAATAATGTACCAACAGAGAAGATTTCTCACCAAACTCAGCTACCATTCATCCTGTTATCCAAACATGTTCCAAATTGAGATGTCCACAAATCTCTATTGATGTCTCCATCTTTCCCTGGGATTCTTTGATGTTCTGCAGGCCTCTCTTTCACATGGCTACATGAAATATGGCAGAGTTCTCTTTTCCTGTGTGACTCCATTTATATCAGACCCAGTAAGAGGGAGTGACTCAACCTGATTCTAATTGACAGGGTCTCACTCCCACAGAAATTGATTAGTTCAGAAACTTTATCTTTCTGTTTTTAGTATTCATAAAGGAATTTCAAACTGCCACAGATCCTAACATTGATAATTAAGGTGAAATTATTAAAATTATCATTTATCAAAAATGAAAGCAAAATATCACTATATATCATACATATATAAAGGATAAGCTAATAAAATATACAATTAAAGACATTTTGGAACAATTACAAATTGTATAAATTGTAAGAAATACAGTAAAATAAAAGTAATTACTTATTTTGTTCAGGAATGTGAGCATTGACTGAGCTCACTCAGCACTTTCACTTTGATTCACCCATGCATCTGGAGCAAAACAATGGCTGAGGATAAGTCATTTCAATCACATGACAGACATCATGTCTGACTCACTCTCTCTGATATTCCTTGTTTCAAAGTTGTAAACCCATATTACATCTATTCTTCCCTCTCCCATCCCCCAGTACCTCTGGCGACCACTGCCTTTACATCAATGATAAGAGTTCTGCCTTGCTAAAATAAAATGTCTATAGTAGAATAATAAGTCTACTTTAGTCCATTGTTTATTCCCCAATCTTGAGGATTTTGGAATGGAGATGTCCACTGAGCTTCTAATTCAGGGGGAACTTAGATACCATTGAATAGATGGATGGAATATCTTGCTAACAATTGCAGACACTTTCTCTTCCCTGAGATTGGCATTGCCCATCATCATCTCCTTTTTAGTAGTCCTGGTGAGCTCAATGAAGTGGAGAGTAGGTGTTGCAAATCTGCTGAAATTTGAGGCTCAGCTGGCACATGGAAAGACCAAAGATTTAAGTCTCTGGGACATATATTTATCAAGTATAGTACTAAATATAGATTCAAATAAAAGGTACAGAAGACCCAAATGTAGGGAAATTATAAATGAGTCTAACTCTGTTACACTGGGCAGTGTAAATTCCAAAGTAAATCCCACCAACAGGATGCTGATTTCCTGAGCTGACTGCCCAGGTTGTAGTTTCTGGGTGTCTCTATAGCCTTCAAGAAACCTGCTCTTTTAGGCACTGTTTACTGTAGCACTCAATGAGATCTTGCTGAGAGTTGCATAAGCTTAACCTCTGTAATGACCTACCCAGTCACTTTGAAATCTCTTCACCATAAAAAGTCATTTGTATTTACCATTTCTACCTTCTGGTCAAGGTCTTTTTCCAGGAGCATTTCTAGCTGGCACTTGGAAATAATTCCTGTTTGCTTTTTTATTATTTTTATCTGAAGAATGTGTTCATATATTATTTGTATATATCAGTTGATAGAAAAATTTTCACAATTTAAATTACATTATATTTTTAATGCTTTTTTATTTTTTAAAATGCTTTAGATTACATAAATGTTACATAAAAATATAGGGGATTCACATAGGTCCCACTCCCTACCCCTACCCTCCCATACTTTCCCACATTAACATCATCTTTCATTAGTGTGGTACATTTGTTACAGTTGGTGAACACATATTAGAGCATTACCACTAAGTTTGGGTTATAATTTACATTATAGTTTACACTGTGTCACACAAAATTTTCTAAGTTATGACAAAATATTTAATGGCCTGTATTCATCACCACATCATAAGTCAGGACAATTCCAATGTCCTGAAAATGCCCCCATATTACACCTGTTCTTCCCCTCTCCCTCCCAGCCGAACTTCATGTAGGCATTGCCTCCACATCAATGATGATATTTCTTCCATTTCTAGAGTAACAACAAGTCTGTAGAAGAATAACTGTAAGTCCACTCTAGTCCATCGTTCATTCCTCAAAACATAAGCAGACTTTTCTTAATAACTTTATTTATTTTATGCTAAGTACATTTTTTTCCTCTTCAAGGTATCTTTCCATAACCTAAGTTCATAAAGATATTTTTACATTTGCTTGTATACTATTCCTAGTTTTAGGTCATATATTAAGGTGTATTATTCATATTGAGGAGTATTGATATCTTAAAAATATTATATGTCCATAGAATGACCATGAGATATGTCTCCATTTCTTTTAAGTCATATTTATTTTCTATCAAAATGTTTTGTAGTTTTAAGTGAACATGTTTGTACCATCTTGGCTATATTTATTCTTAAGTTTTCATTTTTCTTTATACATAGATTCCATTTGTTCATTGAGTATATTTAATAATATCAACTTAAATTCTTTATCCAGTATCTCCAATGCCTGGTTTTCTTCAAATATAGTTTCAATTATTTATTTATTTTTTCTTATCAATGTGTCCTAATATCTTGTTTCCTTGTATGCCTTGTATTCTTTGTTTAAAAAATTGTCCATTTTTAATAGTATGTGAAAACTGTACAAATCAAATTCTTCTCACACTTCAGGTTTTGTTTTGTTGTTTGTTTTAGTAATGTTATTTCTTTGCTTTTCTGAAATAATTTTGTGAAATCTATATTCCTTGTTGTATGTAGCCACACAAGTCCTTTTTCCACTAGTATAGTTGTCAGCCAGTGATTCAACATAGATTGAATTAAATAGATCACAAGTTGTTTCACAAAATAGGTCTCCATAAATATAAATAGATTGAAATTTACAAAATACATTCTCTGATAATATTTGAAGGAAGATGGAAATCAATAACAGAGAACTGGAAAATGCAGAAAGGTATTGAAGCTGAAAAAAAACACTCTTAAATAAGAAGTGAGTCCAAGAAAGTTTACTGAGATGAATGAAAATAAGGACATATCAGATTTTTAGGATACAGTAAAGGCATTGCTGAGAGGAAAATTATAGCATTAAGTGCCTACATTAAAAAGGAAGAAAGAGCTCAAATCAATGGCTTTAATACACACTTGGAGGAAATAGAAAAAAAAAAAACACAGCAGACCAATCCCAAAGTAAGCAGAAGGAATGAAATAACAAATTTCAGCACAGGAACAAAGGCAATTGAGAAAAATATGCAATAATAGAAACAATCAACAAAACCAAAAGCTGTTTCTTTGAGATCAACAGTATTGACAAACCCTCAGCTAGACTAACAAATTAAAAAAGAATGAAGATGCCTATAACAGTTATAATCCAAGGGTGTGAGCTGGCTGTCAGAAAACACGCCCACCAGAATCAGACTGTATCCAGTGAATATTTCCATAAGCTCAGGCAATCAGGGAAGGAAGGTACATGTTTGGCAACCTCTGATCTACTACGAGATTGTGTTTTTTCATTCCAGGTTGAAACACCAGATCCTGAGCACAGGATGTTGTTATGGTACCCAAGGAATGATAAGAGTCTGTGCTAGGACTTTCCCATAATCTTTTTGGGGTTTTATCAATTTTATTTTTCATTTACTTATTATATTTATTGATTTCCTAGGATTAATTTCATTTATTTCTATCACAATTTTTATTATTTATTTAATTTTCCTAGCTTTAAACTTAAATTGTTCTTCTTTCACTAGTTTACTTTGGTGTAAAATGAGATTATTGATTTTAGATCATTCTTCATTTTAAGTATATGCATTTAATGCTATACATTTCCCCCTAAGTACTGTTTTTTGCTTTATTCCCAAAATTTTATGTCATATTTTCATTTTCATTTAGTTTGAGATATTTTCAAAATTTTCTTCAGACTTCTTTCAGGATTCATGTATTATTTATAAGTGTATTGTTTAATCCCCAAATACGTGCAGATCTTTATATTATTTAAAAATTCTACTTTAATACCTTTTGTCTGAAAACATATGCTGTATGATTTTTGTAGTTTTAATGTGTATTTTCTGGATCAGTAGGAAGTCCATCTTTAAGACTTATGCATGAGATTTCACACAATGTGTACTCTGCTTTTTTTAGTGAAGTTTTCTGTAAAAGGCATTTAGAGCAACAAGGAGGCTCTCAGGAGGTAACTCTTAGGCACCCTATTAAACTAGACTAAGTTTCAGTTCCAAAAGTAAAGATTCAAAGGTACAGTCATCACTATCAGGGCCTGTCAATGGTCCATCCTCCTTCACTAGTCACTTCCCCTGAACTTGGGGGTTTTGTTGTCCCATTAGAGAATGTGGCACAGCTCTCCAGTATGGGGATTTGATATTCTTAGGGTTACTGTGTGAATCTCCACTGACAGTGACAATGCCCCACGAACCCTTGAACACATTCCTATGCCTTACAGTTAAGCCCCAGTTGAACCACCTCCCATGTATCCCCCATAACTGACACTGTACACCAATGTTCCTCCCCTGCCACAGGTGTAAGCCTTCTGTAACCCAAAACATCTTCAAAAATGAATCAAATACAATTAATAAGAAAATGAAGTAATAAGGATGGTTTTAAAAATAACAAAAAATATAAAAATTTTTAAAAATGAAATAAAAATATTAAAATTATAAAATTTTGAAAATGTTGAGATTATGACTTTCATCACTGTAAGATCTGTTATCTTGTATGTACAGTGACATTCTCTTCCATTTATTCCCCAAGTGTGTGTGTGTTTTCATGTTGTCTTCAAAGAAGTTTTAGGTTACAGAAAATTCACTTAGAGAATATAAGGAATACACATAAACCCAAAATCCTATCCATTATCCCCTTTCCCCTATTAATAACATTTTATACATGGATGTAAAATGTTGCTCAAATGTGACCTCTCTCTAAGCCAATCTCAGCATATAAAGTCATTACCTTCCCCCAGCATGGAACAAGATTCCCAGAGATGAGTCTCCTTGGCACCAAGTAATTACTACCATGCACCAAGTAGCAATGCAACTTGAAAAAGGCCTTGACCAAAATGGGAAAAGGGTAAGACAAATGAGTTTATATGACTCAGAAACTTCAAAGTGAGTAGGGAGGAAGCGGCTGTGGCTCAATCAGTGGGGCTCCCGTTTGCCATATGGGAGGCCCCGGGTTCGGTTCCCGAGGCCTCCTGGTGGGGGCGGGCCCGCCTGCACGGCGTGGTTGGCTGGCCCGGCGAGCGCAAGCAGCAAGGGGGGCATAAATGGATAAATAAAATCTTAAAAAAAAAAAAAAAAAAAAAAAAAGAAGAAGAAAAAAGAGGTTATGGTTATGCATTTCTCAGCAGAAATTGACTGCCAAAGTAAATATTTCCTCAAATATCAGGGCTCCCGAGGGCTCTGGAGACATCCAGACACTCTAGTCAGTGCTGACAGCTCAGAAGTTTGGTGGTCTGCCAGTGGGCCCTACTTTGGCGTTAATGATGCCCAGTGTGACAGAAATGGATTCACTTGAGGTTTCCATACACATGGCTCTTCTGCTGCTTCTATTTGAAATTATAGTTAGTACTAGAGTTGATAGGTATTTGTCCAAGAGACTTAAATCTTTGGGCTGTCCATGTGCCAGTTTGGCCCTAAATATCAACAGTTGCAACACCTACCCCACAGTTAATTGGTCTCACCAAGGACAACTAACAAGGAGATGGTGATAGACAATGACTATCCCAAGGAACAGAGAGAGTCTGCAGCTGCAAGTAAGGTGGTCCCATTACTCTGCCTCATGGGATCAAAGTCAGTCACAAATAAAGAAGAGTGAGTATCACCATCCCAGAAACCTCAGGATTGGGGAATGAATGATGGACTAGTGTATATTTCCTGTTATTTTTCTATAGACTTATTGTGATTCTAGAAAAGAAAGAATTTTTATCATTGATGTAGAGGCCGTAGCCACTGGAGTTTCTGGGGGAGGGAGAGGGAAAAATAGATGTAATATGGGGGCATTTTGGGGAGTTAGAAATTGTCCTGCATGGCATGGAAATGACAGACACATGTCATTATATGTTTATCATTACTTACAGAATTGTGTGGGAGAGAGTATAAACTACAATGTAAACTATGATCCACACTTAGTGTCAATGCTACAAAATGTGTTCAGCAATTTTAAAAATTGTACAAAACTAATGATGGATGAAGTTAATGTGGGAAAGTGTGGGAAGGGTAGGGAGCAGGGCATATGGGAATCACCTATATTTTACATGTAACATTTATGTAATCCAAATATCTTTAAAACAATAAAAATTATATTAAATCTTCAACTAGATTAAAATGCTTTATAATATATACAGGTCATCTACATCTTTTCTGGTGTTCTGTCTGTTTTTTCTACTAGGTAAGAAAAAGAATACAACATTTTATGAAAGAATAAACCCTGGAATAATGATATGAGGACATGTATTTAACAAGCAGGAATAAATTAAAAACTGGAGAAGGACTGGAATATTTCACTGAAAAAATATATCAAATTGGAGCACAAGAAATAGAAAACAGGAAAAAAAATATGGTAAAAAACTGCATCATAGTCATAAATAAAGTACTGAGCCAAGAGACTGTGGTCTAATAAGAAATAAAATTGCATATATTGGCAGATATCAGCAACATTTGTAGTAAGAAGAGTTTTTCTGCAATTGTGTAAATCATAAAAACACATATCACCATGGAAATGCAGATGGCTTTACTGGTTTAATAAAATTATTTTTTGTCAACAGTGGTTGTCATTAAACCAAAACCTAAGAAGAACAATGAATTCTTCATAATGAAATATTTGGAGATCTGCAGAGCCTGGTCAAGAAGGGCAAGTGTATTCCATTTGGTAGCTACCAAGTTAAGGAATAAAAACAACAGACTTTCAAAGAACTGTAAATCAATCATTAACTTAGAGCCTGTGAATAGTTATTCAGACAATAATTGTCTGATTGACCACTTTCTTTGATATGAGATGCAGGTTCTGTAATTAAAATTGAGAGTAAATGTGAGTGAATCAGTCTATACCAGTATGCATCTCCAACTACAAATTGCATCAAGAAGAACCATGTTAACTTATAATTGAACATCAATGAGCAAATACAATTGTTTATTTTTTCATAATACATCATTGATCTTTACATGCCTGTTAGGGAAGAACTGTCTCATTCATATTTATCTTGAGAATCTAGTTTGGCATACAAATTTTGTTTGATTGGTTTCACTTGGCTAAAGTGACTCTGTTGTACAGTTGCTTAAATATAGAACAGTCTACCATGCATGAACTTTTTCTTAGACAACAAGAGATGATGAAAAAAGTTACTAGTATATATATGGAATCCAAATGCAGAGAAAATATTTTTCAGATTCTGAATTAGAAAGAACTGGGTTTCATTTTTTGTAGATGTCTGGATTTTCAGATTTGGCATGTGTTTGCTTATTGCATGCAATAAGTTCCTCTTATGACTGCAAATTTGGGGCTTTAGCTTCCTTCTCTAAAGAAATATTTTTTCTTTTGTTTTTTCTATTTCTTTGTCTTCTCCACTTGCTCTTCATTCTTTCGTTCTTTCTATAACATTAAGTTCTTGTATCTACATACAATCTATATTTGTGTAACTCATTCATCATCCCTAATGATTATTTAATAATGCACAGATTTGATTTATATCCCAATACTTGATCTTCCAATTCAATTTCCTACTAGTTTATCCTCCTTAGTGTTCCACTGACAACTGTACAAAAAAACACCATTTATAAAATTGAATAATCACTTCTAAAACCTTCAGCCTGGATCCTCAGCATACTTAATATTAACAACATTAAGAAAACATATGTGATAAAAACTTTCTGTGAAATTATATTACATGTGAAACACTACCTTCACCTTTCATATGGAAAATCCCAATGATTCTCATGAAAATTTTTAGAGGTTGTATCTAATTTCACTTTCCAAATAAAGAAATGAGTGATGCCTGTTACTCTGCTTATGATTAATGACAAAAGTATTCAAAATTGGGTCTATGGAATCATATTTAGTTTATTTTTTGCTCTAATTTACATGCAGGCAGACTGTAGGATCTATATTTGCAGATTTATTTATTTATTATTATTATTTTATTAAGATTTTATTTATTTATTCATTTATCCCCCTCTTGCTGCTTGTGCTCGCTGGGTCAGCTAACCACGCCGTGCGGGCGGGCTTGCCTTCACCAGGAGGCCTCGGGAACCAAACCCGGGGCCTCCCATATGGTAAACGGGAGCCCTACTGATTGAGCCACAGCCGCTTCCCTGCAGATTTAGAGTACACTCAATATTAAAAATATTTCACCATAGCAAATGTCCATTTGGAACTGTTCCCTTTAAAAGGTATGAACTTATAGTGAATACAGTTTACCAGTGTCCAGAGTTGGGGCAGGAAATGGGGAATTAATGATTAATTGTTACAGAGTTTCTGTTTGGGGTGATGGAATGGTTTGATAATAATAATAATAATGGTGATATTAGCAGAATGTTGTGAATGTAACTAACACAATTGAATTGCATATATGAAAATGATTAAATGGGGAATTTTTGTTTTATTTATATTATCAGAATAAAAATTTTATAAACACCTTTGCACTGAACAACACAGAGAGTGAACCCTAATATAAAATATGGTTTACAATTAATAGTATACTAAAATAAGTTTGATTCATCAATTGTAACAAAGGTATCACAGTAATGCAAAATGTTATTAATAACTGCATGTGATATGGGGAGCATATGAAAACTCTGTACTTCCTGCATGATTTTTCTGTAAACCAACATCTCTAATAAGAAAAGGGAAAAAATAGAATTGAAGAGACAGAGGGCAGGACTCAATTTTGACAATCAGAGGGGAAAGTGTGTTATATCTTGTTGAGTCTGAATCTTTAAACTTCTCACCCCAGTTTACATGTTTACACAACTTTTAGATGGGATCCTTGTCAATGAGAGAAAACTTTATCCTACAATTTCATGTACCCTCAAGTACACATGAATGCACAGATACCAAACTTAATAATCAAATTTTAATTGTCTTGAGGTGCGTATGTAATTTCGCAAACAGAAGATGTTGCTTCCATAATCAGAGAAACAATCCAAAACTATAAAAACATGTATCAAAAATATCTTAGTTTTCAAAACAGTGTAGAGTAAAATGTAAAGCACAGATTTCACAGATTTGTAGATTTAAGCATATCTGTTCACATTCTTTTTTGTATTTTACAGAATGAGGATGATGAAGGCCATGGCAATGAACTGAAATAATATGATGGTTCCAGAGCAGAGACTTACTATTCTCATTGGATACATCTCTGAGTTGGCCCTGTTGCCTGACCCCCAATACCCTTCCTGAATTATTCCTTGACAAATATCCTGGAGTCATGATAACAAAATAAATAAACCCAAAAGCTGGTTCTTTGAGCAGGTAAATAAAATTGGCAAACTCTTAGGAGTATTAACCAAAAAAAAAAAAAAAATGAAGATGCAAATACATAAAATAAGAATGAAGGAAGGGGATATCCCCAGTGACCCCAAAGAAATAGAGTATAATAAGAAAATACTACGAAAAAAATATATGCTAACAAGATGGATGATTTAGAGGGAATGGACAAATTCCTAAAACACACAAGCAGTGTACATTGATGAAAGAAGAAATTGATGAACTCAACATATCAATCACAAGTAATGAGATAGAATTAGTCATCAAATACCTCCTAACTGAAAAGAGTCCAGGATGAGACCACTTCACAGGTGAAGCATTCCAGAAAGAACTAACACCAAACATGGTTAAACTCTTTTAAAAAATAGAAGTGGAGGAAAAATTGTCTAACTCATTCTATGATGCCAAAATCACTGTCATACCAAAGCCAAACAAAGATGACATGAGAAAGGAACATAATAGACAAAATTATCTAATGAAACTAGAAGCTAAAATTCTTAAAAAATACTTGCTAATAGCATTCAAGAACATGTCAAACAATTTATACACCATGACGAAGTGAGTTTCATCCCTGGTATAAAAGGAGAAAGAGCTAAGACCAAAGACCTAAGTGGACACCTGGAGAAATTACCAAAAGAGAAACAAACCAACCCCAAAGCAAGTAGAAATAAGGAAATAACCAAGATTAGAGCAGTGTGAAATGATATTGAAAATAAGAAAGCACTATATGTTTCAAGATAAGGAAATCAATTTAATGCATCTCATAAGCATATTGAAAGTACAAAGTCACATGATCATCAAAATAAATGTAGAAAATTCATTTGACAAAATACATTACCCTTTCCTGATAAAAACACTTCAGAAGAAAGGAATAGAGAGAAACTGCCTCAAAATGATAAAGGGTATATATGGAAAACCCACAACTAACATCATATTCAATATTGATCTAAAAGCTTTCCCTCTAAGAACAGGAAAAAGACAATGATGCCCACTTTCACCACTCTTATTTAGCATTGTATTCGAAGTACTTGCTTGAGAGCATAGGCAGTGCCTAATAGGGGAGGATAGGCCAATATGTCAACCCCTCAAAGTTGTTGCAAGTACCTATGAATCTTATTCTTCAAGTACTGACTCTTGGGGGTTGCTTTGGCTTTTGAGGAGAGATGGAGGTAGGACTAGAATAAATGCAACATGGGGCATTTGGGGTGATGTAATTGTACTACATGGTCTTGTAATGAATGATAGAGGCCATGTTAAATTTCATCAAAATTGATATAGATATATGGTGGAAAATGTAAACCATAATGTAAATCATTGACCATGGTTAGTAAAAATATTTCAATATTTGTACATCAATTGTAAGAAATGTACCAAACATGTATTAAATGTTATTATAGGGGAAGGGGAAAAGAAGGTACTGATGGGTACATGGGAATCCCCTATATTCTGTACATGAATTTTCTGTGACCTAAAGCTACTTTGAAGACAAAATGAAAAGAAGTAAGTCACTGGGGGAATAAACAGAAAAAAAAAATATCATTGTACAAACTAGACAACAGATCTTATAGTGATTAAGGACATAATGTCAATAATTTTTTTCTTCATTATTTTTATTATTCCAAATCTGTTTCAATTTTTGTATTTTATTTTGTAGTTTTAAAACTGTCATTAGTATTTAATTTTCTTATTAATTGTATTTGGATATTTTGTTGGCTTCATTTTTGAAGAAGATTTGGATTACAGAATGGTTAAAACTATGACAGGAGAGGATCATTGGTGAGGGGTGTCAGTGATGAGGGATACATGGGAAGAGGTTCACCAGGGGCATAACTGTAAAACATATAAATGTATACAAGTGTTCATGGGACATTGTCACAGTAGGTTGAGATTCACCCATTAACTGTAGAATATTGAAAATCCATCTTGTGGCACTCTGCCACATTTTCCAATTATTTGGTCTCCAAATTTTCTTGTTTGTATTTCTCCTTCTTTCCTTTTTTCCTATGTTTACTTTCTCTTTTTTACCTTTTTTCTTTCTCTGTTTTCTCTTCCTTTTTCCCCCTCTTCTCACAATTCCAGCCTTTTAATTCATTCTATATATTTTTCTCTCTTTTGTTTCTTGTTTCATAGTCTCTATTCCACTTTTCTAGTCTTATACCTCTGGTCTTCTTACTCATGTTAATTTTTCAATTTCCTAGGTCTTGTATGGCTGCTATCCTATTGTTTACTAATATTATTACTTTTATTATTTTGTCTTCTTATCTATTTACTTTTCTCTGGTCCTAATATTTTTTTTCTTTCAAAGGAACATAGATATATCGCTGTCATAAAAATTGGCTGAGTAGGGGCAAAACCCTGAATGAATGAGCTGTTTTGGTAACCCACAGAGCAGGAGGCTTCAAGGCATTGCTCTGGAGCAAGCTGGACAAAGGAATAGATTCCTTAAGGTGCTGCTGGATTATCTCTTGATTGCAATATTTACTCTTCCTTGTTTTCCTCTTTTCTGTGTATATCAATTTTGTCTACCAATTCTATCTCTTTTCCTTCCTTCATATTTCTATCTTCCACTTTTTATTGCTGTTCTTACATTCTGCCTCTCCATTTAGTCCTCAATTTTTCTGATTTTTATTTCTATCTCATCTATCATATTTCTTTCTTTTATTGCCTTTTTTTCCTTTTTGTCTTTTCTTTTCTCTTTCCCTCTCTCCTCCCCATTCTGGCCTTTTAAATCAGTCTATATATTTTCCTCTATTTGGTTTCCCATTTCATTGTTGGTACTCCACTTTTTTATTCCTATTACTCCACAAAACTTACATGAGTTAAATATATATTTTCCAATGTCTTATGTGGTTCCTTTTCTTATGACAACTAATATTATTACTATTATCCTTTTTCTTTATTTACTTCTTTCACTTTTTATGTCCCTATTTTTTTTCCTTCAAGGAAATATACACAACAGAAAGAAAATGGAATATGAGGAACATTATTTCAAAGAGAAAACAACATAAACACAGAAAAGCAACTAAATAAAACCATAGAGTAAAGAGAGAAGCTAATCAACTGAATAAACATATCAAGATAAAAAGATGAACAGTCAGCAACAAAAAATTACTAACCATACTACAAAACAGGAAGACGTGGCCCAGTCTAATGAGCAAACTAAAAACCAGGAAGAGATGCAGAACATCAAAAAAGTAATCAAAGCTGTCCAAACAAATATCATGGACCAACTTAATGAAGTGAAGGAAGAGATTAAGGATATTAAGAAGAGATTGGTAGAACATACTGAACAAAATGAACACATACATAGAAAGATAACAGATATGATAGTCATGAATGGCACAATCCAATAAATCAAAAATGCACCGGAAGCACATAACAGCAGATTTGAACAGGCAGAAGAAAGAATTAGTGATGTGGAAGACAGAACATCTGAAATCAAACAGATAGATAAAAAGATTTTAAAAATCCAACAGGCAGTTAGGGAAATGAATGAGAATGCAAATACAACAAACATATGCATTATAGGCATCCCTGAGGGAGAAGAGGAGGGAAAGAGGACAAAAGGAGTTTTGGAAGATATAATGATTGAATACTTCCCAACCCTATTGATGGAGATGGATATCCAGGTCCAGGAAGTGCTGTGCACCCCAAACAGTATAAATCCCAAAAGGCCTACTCCAAGACATACTCATCAAATAGCCCAATGCTCAAGACCAAGAAAAAATACTGAAAAAGAAAGAGAAAAGAGAACCATCATATACAAAGGAAATTCTGAAAGACTAAGTTCTGATTTCTCATCTGAAACCATGGAGGCAAGAAGGCAATAGTACAACAAAATTAAGGTATGAAAAGAAAAGAACTTCCAGCCAAGAATTCTCTGTCCATCAAAGCTGGCATTTAAAAAAATGACGGAGAGTTCGCAATATTCACAGATAAACAAATTAAGGGAGTATGCCAATAAGAAACCTTCTCTTCAATAAATACTATAGGGAATTCTGGAGGTTCAAATGAAAAAAAAAAAAAAAACAAGAGGAGAGAGTTGGGGGAGAGTGTAAGAACAACTAAAAAGACAAAAAGTAATAACAATATATGACATATATAAACCAAAGAAAATGACTACTGTAAGTAATTCTTTCAGAGTAATAACACTGGATTGAACTCAGCAGTCAAGAGACACAAATTTCCAAAATGTATAAGGTAACATGCCCAATTTATATGTTGTCTACAAGAAACTCATCATAGATCCAGGGATTCAAGGAGGAAGAAAGAGAATGGTTGGAAAATATACTCACAAACAATAACAAAAAAAGTACAGGAGTAGCTATAGAAATATCAATCAAAATAAACTTTAAATGCAAAACTATTGTAAGAGACAAAGAAAGACACTATATATTAGTAAAAGGGGTAATATTTTAAAGAGAAGAACAGTTATATAACATTTTTGTACCTAACTGGGGCACCAAAAAATACATGAGGCAGACACTGGAAAAACCAAGTGGCAAAATAGACACATGTACAATTATGGTTGGGGAATTAAATACACCATTATTACCAATAGAAATAACATCTTGACAGAGAATCAATAAAGAAAAAAAACTTTGAATAATACTTTAGAGGAACTAGATCTAATAGACATATTCAAAACACTACACTTAAATACAGAGAGATATACATGATTCTTGAGCACATGTATCATTCTCCAAGATAGACCTCTTGCTAGGCAACAGAAAATTTCTCAATGAATTCAGAAAGATTGAGATTATACAAAGGAATTTCTCTAAACACAATGGAATGAACCTGGAAATCAATAAGGGCCTGAGAACCAGATGAGGAACAAAGATATGGATGTGAAACCACAGTCTTGGATAATCTGTAGGTCAATGAAAAAATCTCAAAGAAATCAGAAACTACCTGGAAATGAATGAAAATGGCAGCAAAACATATCAAAATCTATAGGATTCAGCAAAAGCTATACTGAGAGGGAAATTCCTAGCCATAAATGCATATATCAAAAAACAATAAAGAGCAAAAATGGAAGTACACTCTGCACAACTGAAGGATTTAGAGAAAGAACAAAGAACAAACCCCAAGGAAATAGAGAGAAGGAAATAACAAAGATAAGAGCAGAACTAAAATACATAGAAAATAAGAAAGCACTAGAAAAAATAAACAAAACCCAAAGTTGGTTCTTCGAGAAAAGCAAGACAATTGAAAAACTCTTAGCTAGACTAACAAAGAAAAAAGAGAGAAGATGCAAATACACAAAATAAGAAATGAGGAAGGGGATATCACCATTAACTACACAGAAACAGAGTATGATAAGAGGATATTTTGAAAAATTATATGCCAACAAGAAGGATAATTTAGAGGAAATGGACAAATTCTTAGAAAGTCACAAGTAGCCTACATTGAAGAAAGATGAAATTGATGAACTCAACAGACCAATTACAAGTAAAGAGATAGAATCAATCATCAAAAATGTCCCAACTAAGAAGAGCCCAGGACCAGATGGCTTCAGAGAAAAACATTCAATCAAACATTCCAGAAAAAAACTAACACCAATCCAGCTTATTCTTCAAAAAATACAAGTAGAAGGAACATAGAATGGCATAACACATTCTATGATGCCAATTTTACCCTAATACCAAAGCAAAACAGAGATGTCTCAAGAAGTTAAATTACAGACCAATCTCTCTAATGAAACTAGATGCTAAAATCCCCAACAAAACGCTTGCTAATCAAATTCAACAACACAGCAAACGAATTTTACACCATGACCAAGTAGTTTTCATTCCACTTGTGCAAGAATTGTTCAACATAAGAAAATCAATCAGTTTAATACACCACTTAAATAGATCAAAGAAAAAAAAATAAGACCATCCCTATAGAAAGAGAAATAGCATTCAAAATAATACAGCATCATTTCCTGATTAAAAAAAAAAACTGCAAAGATAAGATTAGATGGAAAATTTCTGAACATGATAAAGTGTATATATGAAAAACCCAAAGATAACATCATATACAAAGGTGAAATCCAAAAGCTGTTTCATCAAGAAGATCAAAAACATTGACAAACCCTTAGCCAGACTAACAAAGAAAAAGAACAGGTGCAAATACACAAAATAAGGAATGAGCAAGGGGATATCACTACTGAGCCCACAGAAATAAATAGTATCATAAAAGGATACTTTGAAAAATTATATGCCAACAAGAATGATAATTTAAAGGAAATGGATAAATTTCTAGAAACTCACAAACAGCCTACATTGATGAAAGAAGAACTTGATGAACTCAACAGTCCAATTACAAGTAAAGAGATAGATTTAGTCATCAAAAACCTCCCAACTAAGAAGAGCTCAGGACCAGATGGCTTCACAGCTGAGTTCTACCAAAATTCCAGAAAGAGCTAACACCAATTGTGCTTAAGCTCTTCCAAAATATAGAAGTAGAAGGAATATTGCCTAACTCATTCTATGATGCCAATATTACCCTAATACCAAAACCAAACAAAGATACCACAAGAAAGGAAAATTAGAGATGAATTTCTCTAATGATCCCAGATGCTAAAATCCTCAACAAAATACTTGCTAATTGCATTCAACAACAAAATTCAAAAGGATTAATACATGATGACCAAGTGAGTTTCATCCCGGTTATTCAAGGATGGTTCAATAAAAGAAAAATCAAACAATGTAATACACCACATAAACAGATTGAAAGAAAAAAATCACATGATCATCTCTCTAGATGCAGAAAAGCATTTGAAAAAAATACAGCACTCTTTCCTGATAAAAACACTACAAAAGATAGGAATAGAAGGAAATTTTCTGAATATGAAAAATGGTATATGTGAAAAACCCAAAGCTAACATCATCTTCAATGGTGAAATCCTAAAAGCCTTTCCTCTGAGATCAGGAACAAGACAAGGATGCCCACCATCACCTCTCCTATTTAACATTGTCTTAGAAGTACTTACTAGAGCACTGAGACAAGAAAAAATATAAAAGGCATCCAAATTGGAAAAGAAGTAAAAATTTTGTTATTTACAGAAGACATGATCCTATATATAGAAAGACCTGAGAAACCTACGAAAAGTTGCTAGAACCTATAAAGGAATTCAGTAATGTCACAGGCTATAAGATCAATGTTCAAAAATCAGTAGCATTTCTGTACACTAATAATGAGCAATCTGATGAGGAAATCAAGAAAAAAATACCATTTACAATAGTAACTAAAAGATTCAAATACCTAGGAATAAATTTAAGTAAAGATGTAAAGGACTTATATACAGAAAACTACACAACACTGTTAAAGGAAATCAAATAAGATTTAAATAGATGGAAGAATATTCCCTGTTCATTGATAAGAAGAATAAACATCATCAAAATGTCTATCCTGCCCAAACTAATCTATAGATTCAATGCAATCCCAATAAAAATCAACACTGAATTTTTTAAGGAACTGGAAAAACTAACCACAAAATATATTTGGAAAGGTAAGAGGCCCTGAATTGCCAAAGACATATTGAAAAAGAAAAATGAAGTTGGAGGTAGCACATTACCTGACTTTAAAACATACTACAAAGCTACAGTGCTCAAAACTGCATGGTATTGGCACAAGGATAGACCTACTTACCAATGGAACCGAATTGAGAGTTCTGATATAAATACTCACATATAAAGTCATCTGAAATTTGACAAGGCCACGAAGCCCACTCAGTTGGGAGAGAATGGCCTCTTTAACAAGTGGTGCTTGGAGAAGTGGAAATCCATATCCAAGAGAATGAGAGAGGAATACCATCTCACACCTCATACAAAAATCAACTCAAGACGGATCAAAGATATACATATAAGAGCCAAAACCATAAAGACCTTGGAAGATAAGGTAGGGAAGCATCTACAGGACCTTGTAATAGAAAATGTTTTCATGAACTTCGCACCCAAAGCACGAGCAGCAAGAGGAAAAAATAGATCAATGGGATCCCCTCAAAATTTAAAACTGTAGCTCAAAGGACGTTATTAAGAAAATAAAAAGCAGCCTAACCAATGGGAGAAAATATGTGGCAACAATATATCTGATAGGAGCCTAATATCCTGCATATATAAAGAAATCCTATACCTCAAAAATAAAAGCAACCCATTTAAAAAATGGGCAAGTGACCTGAAAAGACACTTCTCCAAGAAAAAAATACAAATGGCTAAAAAATACATGAAAAAAATGCTCAATGTCACTTGCTATTAGGGAAACACAAATCAAAACTGCAATGAGATACCATCTTACACCCATCAGAATGGCAGCTATTAAAAAAACAGCAGACTATAAGTGTTGGAGAGGATGTGGAGGAATAGGAACCCATCCACTGCTGGTGGGATTGTGGAATGGTCCAGCCACTGTGGAGGACATTTTGGCAGTTCCTCAGAAAAGTAACATTAGATCTTCCATATGGTCCAGGAATTCCACAGCTGGGTATATACTCAGAAGAACTGAAAGCAAAGACACAAAGAGATATATGCACACCAATGTTCATAGCGGCATTGTTCACAATTGCCTAAAGTTGGAATCAGCCCAGGTGCCCATCAACAGATGAATGGATAAACAAAATGTGGTATATACATACAATGGAATATTACTCAGCTGTAAGAAGGAATAAAGTGCTAACACACAGAATAACATGGATGAATCTTGAAGACCTTATGTTGAGTGAAGCAAGTCAGGCATTGAAGGATGAACATTATTTAACCTCACTGATTTGAATTGAGGAAAGTGAGCAGTCCCTGAGAACCATTGTCTGAAAGATATGTTAACAAGGGAGAGAAAGAGAAGAGAAGGTTGTGAGCCATCAATCATATTGACATAATCTATGGTAAAGTGATATAGTGGCATATTGAAGGATAGGAAATGAGGGTCGTGATATTACTGGGTTTGGTGGTGCAGGGTTGACAGATGGGTAGATTAGGAAGAGAGGGCTAGAATACACAGGATACTGGGGGAACAGATGGGAGGGGGACTAGGAGCCTAATAGGGGAGGATAATCAGATTGTCAAGACCTCTTGTTGCATGTAACTATGAATCTTGTCATCCAACGAGTCAAGACAGGGGAGTGTTATGTGCCCCAAGGGAATGGGGAGGAAGGAACAGAAAAGATCAAATGGGGTATTTAGTGGTTAGGGGAAATGTTTTTCATTACCTTGCAGAAATGGACATGGGACATGGTATATATCATGAAAAATTATTAAACTGTTCCATCTAAATTGTAAACTATATTGTAAACCATTGACAATGTTTAGTAGCTATGTTTCACTCTCTGTGTAGCAGTTATAATAATGCTACCATCCACATAAAAAAGGGGAAGGAGGTTGGGTATATGAGAATTTCTAGTATTCTGTGTGTTACTTTGCTGTGACCTAAAACTTCTTTGAAAATTAAATGAAAATTTGGGAAACACTGGGGAGTGAGATGGAAAAGATGCCATGGTACAAACTGGACACCCAATAATGCAGTGATAAAAGGGAAAAATAATATTTATTTTTAAATTTTTAATTTTTTAAAATTTTTCCCATTTTTTGAATGACCCAATCCTTTAATTTTAGTTTTTTTTTCTGAGATTCCATGTATTTTATCTCTTACATTTAAGCTTATCATTATTATTTCATTTTCCTATTAATTGTATTTGGCTATTATATGGATTTCATCTTCAAGGAAAGTTTAGATCACAGAAGGGTGACAATGGGGGCAGTAGAGGATCATTGGTGGGGGGTGTCTGGGATGGGGGTTTCATAGGAGGAAGTTCACCTTAATATACATGAATGATATATAAAAATTTTCAAATGATCAAAGGGTGTGGCATGGTAACAGTGGGTAGACAATCACTTAACATATGAGTGAATACTGAATTCCCAGCTTGAAGAGTTCTCTCACATTCTCCAAGAGAGCAGCAACAGTCCCCCAAGTGCAGGGGCAGTGTCTAGCAAAGGAGGATGGTCCATTGATGGGTTCTTGTTATTGATGACTAGTCTTATGAGTCTTTGGTCTTGTAATTGAAACTTAACCTACTGCTATGGGGTGCCTAAGGGTTGCCCCCTGAGAGCCTCCTTGTTGCTCAAGTGTGGCCTCTCTCTAAGCCAAACTCAGCATATGATTGCATTACCTTCCCTCCAGTGTGGTACATGACTCCCATGGATGAGCCTCCCTGGCAACGAGGGATTAATACCAAGTGCCAAGTGGCAATACGACTGGAAAAAGACCTTGAATAGAAGGGGGAAAAGGTAAAGACAAATGAGTTCATGTGGCTAAGAAACTTCAAAGAGAGTTGGGAGGTCATCCCAGAGGTATCACTTATGCACATATCAGTAGGATCTCACAGAACACCAAAGTGGCTATCACCCCACACAGAGGGGGTCCTGAGGGCTCTGGAGACACCCTGGTCCTATATGGGGGGGATAGCTCCAGAGATTGATGCCCTATCAGTGGGCTCTACTTTGGAATCTGTGCTCCTGAGAGTGACAGACTTGGAATCAAATAAGTCCTCCCTGCACATGGTCCATCAGTCCCTTCTATTCAAACCGATATGTGATGCTGGAGTTTGTAGGTATTCTCCCAGAGATTGGAGCTTTAGGACTGCCCATGTGCAAGCTGTGCCTGGAATCTCAGTGGAGCTGCAAATCCTACTCTACAGCTCAGTAGACTCACCTAAGTCACCTGGTGAGCAGATGATGATGGACAATGGCCATCCCAGGGAATAGAGAGAGCCTGCAGCTGCAGGCAGGATAATCCCATCTATCATATCCATGGGATATGGGCCCCCTCTCACTTGGAGGTGGAGTGGACATCATCATCCCAAACTCCTCAGGATTGGGGGAAGAGCTTTGGTCTAGAGTGGACTTAATGGTATTCTGTTGTAGACATATTGTGATTCAAGTAATGGAAGAAATTACAAGAGTGAGGTGGAGCCAGTGGCCGGCCCTGGATACTTTCGGGGCAGGAAAGAGAAAAGCAGTTGTAATACAGGGGCTTTTTCAGGACTTGGGAATTATACTGTGTGGCATTACAATGACAGATATAGGCCATTTTACATCGAATATACCATGCAGAACTGTGTGGGAGAGAGTGTGGTCTACGATGTGAACTATGGTCCATGCTTAGAGGCAAAGCCCCAGGATGTGTATATCCATTGCAGGTGATGTGCCACACTAATGAAAATATTTATGTGGGATGTTACGGGAGCTGTGAGAGGTGGGGAACATGGGAATCCCTGTAATTTTTGTATAATATTTATGTAATCTAAGCATCTTTAAAACATATATATATACCATGCAAATACAAAGTAGCAACAATAGCAGAGTATATGTGAACATTGTACTTTTCCATGAATTATCTCTAATCCTGTAATGTTTCTAATGTAAAAATAATAATATTTCAAAAAGTTATACTGACAAAAAAAATAAAATCCTTTTTTTTTAAAATTGTGGTATAAGGCTTAATTATTTGCACATGTATTTAATAAATTTAATAAATACTATTATGAAATTTAAAAAAATGATTAGGAAAAAGACAAGAATGACTACTATCATCACTCCTATTTAATATTGTGTTAGAAATAGTTCCTTGATTACTGAGGCAAGAAAAATATATAAAAGACTTCCAAATTGGAAAGGAGGAAGTAAAAATTTCACTATTTGCAGAGGACATGATCCTATATATAGAATGCCCTGAGAAATCTACAATAAAGCTTCTAGAACTTATAAATGTGTTCAGTAAAGTTGTAGGATATAAGATCAATGTGCAAAAATCAGTAGCAATTCTGTACACCAATAATGAGCAGTATGAAAAAGAAATTTAAAAAAACACACATTTACTATAGTAACTAAAATAATAAAAACTGGGAATAAATTTAACTAAAGATCTATATGACTTTTACACAGAAAACTACACAAAACTGTTAAAGAAAATCAAGGAAGACATAAATAAAGAGAAGAATATTCCCTGTTTGTAGATAGGAAGACTATACATCATTAAGATATCTATCCTACATGAGCTAATTTACAGATTTAATGCAATCTGAATAAATATCAACACAGCATTTATAGTGACTATGAATAACTAACTATGAAATTTATTTGGAAGTGCAAGTGGCCCCAAATAATCACAGACATATTGAAAAATAAAAAATGAAATTGGAAGATGACACTAGCAGACTTTAAAATATACTACAAAGTTACAGTGGTCAAAACTGCATGGTATTCACACAACGATAGACTTACAGACTAATGGAACCGAATTGAGAGTTCTGATATAGATCCTCACATATAGAGTCATCTGATATTCAACAATGCCACCAAGCCCACTGAACTCAGATGGTGCTTGGAGAACTAGATATTCATATAAAAAAAAATGAGAGTGGAACACCATCTCACACCTTAAACAAAAATCAACACAAGATGAATCAATGATATAAATAGAAGATCCAAGACAATAAAGACCTTGGAAGATAAGGTAGGGAAACATCTACAGGACCTTGTAATTGGAAATGATTTCTTTAAATTCACACTCAAAGCACAAGCAGTGAAAGAAAAAATAGATAAATGGGATCCCCTCAAAATTAAAAACTTTTGCACCTCAGAGGACTTTATCAAGAAACTAAAAAGGCAGCCTACCCAATGGGAGAAACTATTTAGCTATCATATATCTGATAGAAGCCTGATATCCAGCATATATAAAGAAATCTTAAACCTCAAAAATAAAAAGATGAACAACCCATTAAAAAAAAATGGGCAAGCCAGTTGAACAGACACTTCTCCAAGGAAGAACTCCAAATGGCTAAAAAGCACATGAAAAGATGCTCAACATCACCAGCTATTAAGGAAATGCAAATCAAAACTATAATGAGATACCATCTTACACCCATTAGAGTGGAAGATATTTAAAAAAACAAAGGACTACCAGTGTTGGAGTGGATGTGGGGGAATGGTAACACTTAGCCACTACTGGTGGGAATGTAGCATGTTCCACAAATTCTAGGAGACAGTTTGACAGTTCCTCAAAAACCTAACTATTGAACTGCCATATGATCTATCAATTCCATTGCTGGGTATATACCCAGAAGAATTGAAAGCAAGGACATGAACAAATTTAGGCACACCGATGTTCATAGCAGTATTATTCACTATTGCCAAAATTCAAAATCAGCCCATAAGACTATCAACAGATTAATGGATAAACAAAATGTGATACATACATACAATGAAATATTGCCAAGCTTTAAGTGTTGGAGGCAGCCAGAAAAATGTGAAGCTAAAATGGCCAACTAACAACTAAGAACTAGCCTAATCCTATATTTAGCCTTCTTTGAGGAAGTAGCTCACCCTGTTCCCGCGCCCGCGAAACCTTCCCGCCTTCCACAGATAACAAACCTTCCCTAGCAACCAACTGTGCCCAATCCCCGCCTAACATGTACTCCCTCCTCTTCCACGCCCTGCCTCCTACACCACCCCTTACCTAGCTTATAAAAGGCTGTGGACTTCCTCAATAAAAGGACCTGCGTGCTTACCTCATCTCTGCAATATTTCTTTCCCTCGCCGTCAAGGCCCCCGGGACGCCAACTACCACCTGGCGCCCCCCCATCCTACCCGTCAACAACTAGCGCCCAACGTGGGGCTCGGTCGTCTGCCACTGGCCGGTAACCTCTGCGAACAGGTAAGGACTACGTCTGCCTTGTTCCATAACTTGGCAGACCCCTATTCCCTTCGGTACCTCTCTCTCCTGAGATTCGGCTTCTTTGCCCCCGGGGTACCCCCTCCCTTTTCTTCCCCATGAGCTTTAGCCATTTTGTCCCCTGGTTCCCTTTCTTTTTCCTCCATCCATTTATCTTGCTCTTTTCTCTTAGCCTCCTCTATCATTTTTGTCCCCAACTCTCCTCTTCCCTCGTTCCACCGATTGTTCTCTGCCTCTTCCTCTTCTCTCTCGTCATTCTCTGTATTCTAATCTTGTCTCTAGACCATGGGGGCCTCCTTCTCTTCTCGCCAAGCCCCTCAGGTTAGGGCTCTCGCCAGCCTTCTCGCATGCCACCAGTGCAAGGTTTCAGCAAAGCAACTCCAAAATTACTGGGACCTCCTTCTCCCCTTCAACCCCTGGCTTCTCACATCTAATCTTTGGGATCCTGATACCTACCACTTGCTCGTTGACAGAGTAACTTCTGCCATGGAGCATGAGAATAAACGCTTCCCCCCCGGCCTCGTTCCTACGTTTATTACCATTCGCTCCTGCCTACTCGGCGCTAAGCCTCTAGAGATCTCCCTTTCAGAGCCCTCCTCTTCTGAGGAGAACTGTGAGAACTCTAACGCTCTGGTCTTCCAGCTTAACAACCTTTTGGAAGACTCCGATACTGCTTCCAAACCCCTAACAAAACCCACTAACAACCGCGCTCAAAATGGCGCACTTCCGCCTTCTTCACCGCCTGAAAAGCGGAACCTTCTATATCCGGAACTCCCCTCCTCTGCTGAGGGCGGAGCTATACTTCCCCTTAGCCCCACCAGTCAACCTGTCACCACACCACTTCCTGCCAAACCTCCTGACCCCCCTGCTCCCCCACCCGCTCTGTCACACCTCCCACCCCTTTCTCTCCCCAGCGGCCTTGGCACCTCTACCCCACTGCTCCCTATCCGCTTTCAACCTCGGCTCTCAATGCCAACACCGTGATCTCCCCAGAGGCTGCTGCGGCTGTCCTGCAACAGCCCCCACCGTCTTCCCTGCACCCGCAACAATGTTACAACTGTCGCTCAGGTTACTCCGGCAACGTTCCTCTGCCGTTTGGTCGTGCTCCTCTCCCTGATTGTTTCTGCCCCGCTCCCTCGCTTTTCCCTGTCAACCTCGCACCCAACCCTCAGCGTCCTCTTCCGTGGTACCCCTACAACCCCTCAGAGCTCAAGCGCCTCTGCGAGGCGGTCAAGGAGGACGGTTTGGGGAGTCCCTTTGTGCAGCAGCTCCTCACTGACATCTCACTTAACCTTTAACCTTCCTTATGATTGGCAAGCAGTCGCATGGGCCATTCTCATCCCAGGCCAGTACATCAACTGGCGCGCCCATTTTCAGGACCAGGCAGAACAGCAACAAAGGGCCAACCAGGCACAGGGAATTCACTACCCTCTAGACGCTTTTACAGGCAGCGGAGGCTATGCCAACCCAGCGTCCTATACTGGGGCTAACGCTTCTGGGACCAACTCCGGGGCGTCGCCATGTGCGCCTTTGGTAATTGTTCTGCCATTAAAACAGATACCTTTACCGAGCTCATGCAAAACAAGGATGAGGATTTCTCCTCCTTTGTCTCTAGAGTCCAAGAAGCCTGTGCTCGTAAAGTCAGTAATGAGCAGGCCCAGATGGCCCTAGCCCGAGAACTTATTCTAGAGGGTGCTAATGCAGTCTGTAGACAAGCCATCGCCTCCAAAAGACAGGGTACTATCCATGACTGGATCCTAGCCTGTAAAGACCTCGACCAAACGTCCCATACTCTGGCCACTAGTCTCGCCTCTGCCTTAGTCTTGGCTGCAGGACCATGCTTTCACTGTGGAAAAGAGGGACACTTTGCCCGTGAATGCCCTTGCCCTAGCAAAGGCTTTATACTTCCTGGCAAACCATCAGCGCCCAAAATGCCATCCAGGCCACCCACTCCATGCCCAAAATGCAAAAAGGGATATCACTGGGCAAAAGATTGCCGCTCTACATCCGATATAAATGGCAAGCCTTTAAACTCCGCAGGGGGCAAGTCTCAGCCCCGCTCCCAAGAGACCTGGCCTCCAAGGCCATAAGATGGACCATTCCTGTCCTCCGAAATCACCCCACCTTAACATTAAAGATCAAAGATGAATGGTATACAGGAGTTCTCAATACTGGGGCAGAGGTGTCCTGTTTTCCCGAATCCTATGCCCATATAACTCCTACTGAACAGGGTCCGGTCATTGATGGCACCACTGCAAAGGGAGCTTCTCTCCAGTCCACCCTCCTCGTCCCATGGCAGGACGAGGAGGGACACTCTGTTGTTTTTTGTCCTCTCTTCGTCCCCCATCTTACCACCACCCTATGGGGCAGAGACATATTAGAGCAAATGGGAGCAGCCCTCTCCTCTGGCAGCAGTGATAACCCTGCCGCCTGCCCTATCTCCCTTGTTCAAGTCACTGGCCCACCTCCAAGGCGTTCCCCCCAAGCATACAGGCCGTTGCTCGATTAACTCCACCTACGCCCATTCCTCTTATCTGGGACACAAAGGAACCTGTCTGGGTTGAGCAATGGCCCCTACCGTCCCATAAATTAACAGCATTACATGAATTAGTAAAAGAGCAGTTACAACTTGGGCACATAGAAAAAAGTTACAGCCCTTGGAACTCCCCTGTTTTTGTAATTCAAAAAAGGGGTAAAAATACCTTCCGTCTTCTCCATGACTTGATAGCAATAAATGCCCACATCAAACCCATGGGTTCACCCCAGCCAGGCCTCCCTCATCCATCCGCAGTGCCCTTGGATTACTCCCTGGTCATACTGGATATAAAAGATTGCTTCTTCTCTATTCCCTTGCATGACACAGACAAGGAAAAATTTGCGTTCTCAGTTCCCCAGATTAACCACCAAGGGGCCAATGAACGCTATCAGTGGAAAGTACTCCCACAAGGCATGAAAAACAGCCCAGCTATTAGCCAGATCTATGTCAACTTCGCAATTCAGCCTCTCAGACACAGGTTCTTTGTCCTTCATTATATGGATGATGTTCTCCTAGCCCATGAAAATGCTCAAACTCTATCCGAGGGCTTTCAGGAATTAATTCACAACCTCAAACTTATTGGGCTAACAGTTAATCCAGATAAGGTGCAACACCATGCTCCTTTTACATTTCTGGGCTACAAAATAACTGAACAAATTCAGCCCATTCCAGTACAAATTCACTGCCCTAATAAAATGACCTTAACAGAGCTACAAACCTTATGCGGACAGATTAATTGGATGAGGCCCGCTCTCCCTATTACCACAGCGGAGCTACAGCCCCTCTTCAAACTACTAGAAACCAAAGGTAGCATAGCTGCGGCGGCCACTAGAATTATAAAAATCACCCCTGCAGCAAAGGCAGTTGTCAATAAGGTCTCTCAACAAATAAATGGGGTAGCAAACAAGCGATATGTCCCTACAAAGCCCACACAAGCCCTAGTTCTTTTAACTAAGGGAACCCCCACAGGAGCTTTGTGGCAAGAAGGACCTTTGCTGTGGTCACATCTAGTTAAATCCCGCAATTCCAAAATATTTCCTTTAGTATCTGCGGTTGTTCAGCTAGCGCAAACCTTAGTGCGCCTTAGTGTCCAAATATATGTAACAGAGCCAGATACCATAATTTGGCCCTTTTCCAAAAGCCAGACCGATTTACTTGCCCAATCTAATGCAGATTTCCAAATACTTCTTACAAGTTACACAGGACAGGTAGACAACCACTACCCTAACCACAAGATCTTGCAAGGACTCACACAACTGCACATTGCGTCATCACACCACTCCTTCCCTTCCTCCACACCATTGCCTAATGCCCGCGTTATCTTCACTGATGCCTCAAAAAAGGGCTATGGATTTGTCTCCTTCTCTATTGATTCAAATATCCCTCATGTCCGCACGCTCAAACTCAGTAGCTCTGTCCAGAAAGGAGAAGTTGAAGCCATCATTCTCGCCCTTTCTATATACCCTAATGAACCCATCAATATTTTCTCTGACAGTGCATATGCCTGTCAGGTCTGCAAAGTAATAGCATTCAGTACATTCTTTCCATCAGACTCGGCCCTTGATTGCAGCTTGACACGTCTACAACAACTAACTGAACGACGTGTACAGCCATGGTTTATCACTCACATCCGCAGTCACACTGGCCTATTCGGCCCCCTTGCAGAAGGCAACGCGTTAATTGATTCGGCAGTCTCCACACTAACGCTTGCTGTACACAACCAAGACCTAATCACCCAGGCACGGAGTCTACACTCCAGATTCCATTTCTTAGCATCCAGTCTAAAACATTTATTTCCGGACCTGACCACAGACCTCTGCAAACATCTAGTGCGCAGCTGTTGATGCTGTGCCCCCTTTTTACCTCTTGGACCCTTACAACCCCAGGGCGTCAACCCTAGAGGCTTAAAACCCAACTCGCGCTGGCAAATGGACGTTACTCATGTCCCATCCTTTGGTCGACCGAAATATGTACATGTTGTTAAAGACACTTACTCTAGCCTAGTCAGCGCTGTTGCCCTCCCTGGTGAGCGTGCACGTCACTGCATCCAAGCCCTAAGGCGGGCTATCCTCCTTATGGG
>JAKSZT010053865.1:9673-72386 GCA_026826555.1 Tolypeutes matacus | reverse complement strand
GACATTGCCACTGAGCATAGTTTATAATTTATATTTTAGTTTATACCTCCCACACAATTCTTTAGGTTATGGGGAGATATATAATGGCCTATATTTATCATTGCAGTGTCATTCAGGATGATTCCCAAGTCCTGAAAATGCCCCTGTATTATACATGTTTTTCCCTCTCTTTGTCCAAAGAGCCTCCAGTGACCACTACCTCCATATCAATGCTGTAATTTCTTCCATTGTTAGAATCATAATACCAGCTATTCCACTCTAGTCCATAGCTCATTCCCCAAACCTGAGGATTCTGGGATGGTGATGTCCACTCTACCTCTAATTGAGATGGGGCTTAAATCACATACAGCCAATGGATGGGACTCTCTTTCTTGAAGTTGTAGTACTCTTGTTTCCTTGGTGTGGTGATTGCACATTCTCATCTCCTTGTTTGTTGTCCTGGGTGAGTCCAATGAATGGGAGACTAGGTGCAGCAATTCCACAGATGCTCAGAGTCCAGCTGGCACATGGATAGCCCAAAGTTTTCAGTCACTTGAATGTACACCTACCAACTCCAGCAACAACCAGAGGTTCAAACAGAAAGGACAGATGAGCCATGTGGAAGGAAGCTATAACTCAGTCCAAATCTGTCACTCTCAGAGCACAAACTCCAAAGTATGGCCCATTGTCAAGGCACAAAACCCCAGAGCTATCTGCTCTTACAATAGGATCTTGGTGTCTCCAGTGCCCTAGGAGCCCCACTATTTGTGGTAGTATCAATTTTGGCAGTCTATGAGATCCTGCTGAGGTGTGAATAAGCATTACATCTCTTATGAATTCCTTACTGTTTTTTAAGTCTCTAAGCCATACAAACTCATTTGTCTTTACTCTTTGCCCCTTTCATTTGAGGTCATTTTCAAGTGCATTGATAGTTAGTGCTTGGTAGTAATCCTTCAGTGGCAGGGAGGCTTATCCCTGGGAGTCATGTCCTACACTGGGGGGAATGTAATGCATTTATATGCTGAGTTTGGTTTACAGAGTGGCCACTTTTGAGCAACAAGGAAGCTCCCAGTAAGTAATTCTTAGGCACTTTACAAAACTAGGCTAAGATGAAATTCCAAGAGCAAAGCCTCATAAGCATATTCATCAATCTCAAGGGCCCATCAATGACCATCCTCCTTCACTAGTCGTTGCCACTGTACTTGGGGAATTTTCGCTGATCCCTTAGGAAATGTGGCAGAGCTCTCCAGAATGGGAATTCAATATTCTTTTGGTTATTTTGTGAATCTGCACCCACTGTTAAAATATTGCACAAGCATTTGAACACATTTATATACCTTATATGTCCAGGTGGACATTTATATACCTTATAGGTCCTTATATGTCCAGAGAAACTCCCATATTTCCCCCATTACTGACACTCCACACCAATAATCCTTCCCTGTCCCAGTTGTAATTCTTCTGTCAACATGTAGCAGCAGACTTTGTGTTAGGAAATACCTCTCATGGTAACTTGAGGTGGACTCTTTAGAGTCCAGTAACTGTAAGCTTCTACCTCAAATAAATACTCTTTAGAAAAGCCTACAGAATTCTGGTACTTTGCATCTGCACCCCTTTGGCTGACTAATACAAAAGGCTTCAGGTTCACTGGACATATATAAAAAAGAAGAATGTGAGAAATGTTTATTCATTTGTTAGCTACCCAATATGGTTTAGAAGACTTTACTCCATCCAAACCATTCATTAATATAGCTAACTTCCTCTTTCAGGCTTTCAAACTCATGAAAGTAGGCTCTCAGTATCAATTTTTGTAGTAATTTGTTTGCAAGTATCAGAAAGCCAATATCAACATATTAAAAAGAAATGGTTTTGTTAGCTCACAGAATCTGGTGAGTATTTGAATAAAAAAGACAATATCTTTGGTGGAATCTCTGTTCAAGGTTTCAATGCTGAAAAGCCTTTCCCTTTGGTTTTTATAATCTCTTGTCCTTGGATCCACACTCTATTCTAGCCAAACATTCCCCATACACTGGGGGCTCTTGGTCTCTGATGGACCAGGTATTGTATAATTCCCACTTCTCCCACCAAAGAGCAATTACCTCTGAGTCTAAGGTCCAGCTAAGTATCCTAGGGAAAGTCATTGATTGGTCTGGATTAGGCTCAGTAACCATCTGTTTGCAAAATATACATAGCCTGGCAAAGTCATGTTATGATTGATTATTTTGTATAGGACCCATTTCCCTGAAAGATTCAATAATTGACCACAAATTGGCCTTTTTATAAGACTGCAATATAAATTGTCATTTCAACTTGAACTCTTAATAGTTCACTGTGGCCACATAAATGACTAGGACTGTCTACGTTTGTGCTCTTCAACCAGGTTCATAGAATACACAGACACCCTAGTTATACTTGGACATATAGATGGAACAGCCCCAGGAGAATTTGAGGTGCATGTGAGCAACTTATTAAATACTGTCCACACAGAAAAATAAAGAAAATAAAAGAGTTACTTTTAAATGATTGATACGTTAATGAACACTGTTGTCAATAGACAAACTTCTTGTGCAAATGATTTCTCAGCTCAAACCTACCAGTTTTTATGGAAATGATTTCATAGATTTTAGATAACTTTCTCATATTTGAATGCTATTTATCATAAAATTTGAACTAAAGGCATCGTCAAACAAATGAAGGACCACATCATCATTAATAATTGTATTATTCCCATGAAGATGCCAACCACTTACAAGTGTTTTAATTTGCAAATGAAAGCATTTTATTCTTTGTCACTTTTATCTTTTAGTTATGTTTTTGTAAATTCTCCTTTCAAACTTTACTTTTGACAATTTCTAGTTTAGTTATACTAGCATCTAAATTTAGTGCTAAAATATCAATGTATACTTTTTTGTTTCATATCTACTGCAGTGTTTTACTAAATTAATTAGGATTATTCAGAAAACCCGAATGCTGACATTTATAATGAAGGTGGCAGTGCAAAAACTGATGAATTTGGAGAAAAGGAGTAATAGAGGAAAAATTAAGGCTTGTTTTTATATGACAAAAATTTTTTTTCAAAACCCAGTGTGGCAGTTTGGTGTAATTATGAATTCCAAAAATATAATTGGATCATGCTTGTAAACTGATCTGTTAATCTGGGCATGATTAGGTTAAGATTAGGGCATTGAGCCCCACCCCTTGGTGGGTGGGGAATTGAATATAAAAGGCAAGGCAAAGGACAGTTGAAGCAGTCTTTTGAGAAGCAGTTTTGATGTTGGGAAGAAGGCCCCAGGAGAAGAGAAGCAAGCCGTGTGCCTGATCGTGTACAGCTGACCTTGTGGAGGAAACAGGAGCTAAGCCCGGAGAGAAACACAGTCCCAGGAAGAGAGGAACCCAGAAGCCTGAACCCTGGCAAATGCCGGCAGCTGTCTTGCTCCAACACTTGGCAATGAACATTGGTGAGAGAAGAAACTTAACGCTTTATGGTCTGGTATCTGTGGATTTCTACCCCAAATAAATACCCTTTATAAAGACCAACCCAGTTTTGATATTTCACATTAGCACCCCTTTGGCTGACTAATACAGAATTTGGTTCCAGGAGTGGGGTAGTGCTTTTGTATATACCAAAATGTTGGAACGGTTTTATAAACTAGATAAGGGGTATTTTTTGGAGGAATTGTGAAATGCTTGATGGAAAAGGCCAAGATCGCTTTGAAGAAACTGTTGATAGCAATATGGACACTAAAGAGACTTTCTATGATGCCTTGGAAGTAAATGATGAAACTTTTATTGGAAACTGGAGGAAAGGTGATCCATGTTTTAAAGTTGCAGGGAACTTAACAAGATTAACTCCTGGTGTTATATGGAAGACAGAATTTAAAAATGGTGAACCAGAGCATTTAGCTAAAGAACTTTCAAAGGTAAACTCAGAGAATGTGGCTTGGCTTCTCCTTGCAGCTTATAGCAAAACACTAGACGAGAGAAATACACTAAGGACTGAACTTTTGGGCAAAAAGAAAACAGAAACTAATTCTGTAACCTCCAAGTTTCTGGAAATCAAATTCACAGATGCAAATGCCCTATTTGAAGACTTTACTAAACTTGGAACCCATAACTCAGAATTGAAGATGCAGTTATCTCGGAAAGACTTGTGGAAAGTTTTACTATCTGATGGCTTGGACCCCTGCTTCCTGCATGCTAAACCAACAAAGTTTTTGAGAATGCTGTGTGAACAAAACCACTGTCGGCTAGGACAAAAGAGGACATGGAAAGGAGAGACTGAAGGAGAAAAAGCTTTAAGAAAACCGTGGAAGCAGAGATCTGGGATTAAGACATCTCCTTGGGCCAGGAGAGGAGCCCCACCCATATATACAGAGAGGGTGAGTTTTCCCCAGCAGTTGAAGAGGGTGGATGTCCCCACCCGATGTTCAGGAAGAGTTTTGCCACCTCAGGGTGCAGGGAGGTTGGGGCAATTAAGGTCAACACCCCATTGGTCTGAGAGGGGTGTACCTTGTCCCCCATAGATTAGAGAAGGCCAGGTGGTCAACCCATTGCTCTGAGAAGGTTGAGCCTGTATGCCAAAGGTTAGGAAAGGCTAGGTGGTCAACTCATTACTCTGTGAGGGTTGAGCCTGTATGCCAAAGGTTAGGGAAGGCCAGGTGGTCAACTCATTGCTCTGAGAGGGTTAAGCCTGTATGTCAAAGGTTAGGGGGAATGTTGTCTTCACCTCACTGTGCTAGGGGGGCTAACACTCTAACCTAAAGATTGGGTAAAGTGTGGCAATCACCCTAACACTCTTGGAGGGTGAAATCTGAAGCTTGGTCGACACCCAGATGCTTGATGAGGATAGAACCAGGAAAATGGCCGTTGGGCAAGCCTGTGGAAAGGGTGGGTTCCCATGTGGCCCCAAGGAAAAGAAACCATCTTAAGAATGACTCTCAAACTTTGAAATCAAATGGAGGATGCCCTGCAGGTTTACTGAACTGTAGAGGATCCATGACTCATGTTTAACACCCCAATTTCTCCTTATGATATTGAAAATGTTTATGCTTTGTCTTTCCATTTTTTTATTGGAAGCAGTTAAATGGTTTTCTAAGATTCAGAGGTCTATAGCAGATGGGACTTTGCCTGAAAACAAACTGTATTTCTTTAAAATGATTTTGATATGATTTTGTACTTGGATTGTTACTGATTTAAGTTTTTTTAAATATTGTAATGTATTTTTGGAATTCAGAGGGTGGAATGTGGCAGTTTGATGTAATTATGAATTCCAAAAAATATAATTGGATCATGCTTGTAAACTGATCTGTTAATCTGGGCATGATTAGGTTAGGATTAGGGCATTGAGCCCCACCCCTTGGTGGGTGGGGAATTGAATATAAAAGGCAAGGCAAAGGACAGTTGAAGCAGTCTTTTGAGAAGCAGTTTTGATGTTGGGAAGAAGGCCCCAGGAGAAGAGAAGCAAGCCGTGTGCCTGATCGTGTACAGCTGACCTTGTGGAGGAAACAGGAGCTAAGCCCGGAGAGAAACACAGTCCCAGGAAGAGAGGAACCCAGAAGCCTGAACCCTGGCAAATGCCGGCAGCTGTCTTGCTCCAACACTTGGCAATGAACATTGGTGAGAGAAGAAACTTAATGCTTTATGGTCTGGTATCTGTGGATTTCTACCCCAAATAAATACCCTTTATAAAGACCAACCCAGTTTTGGTATTTCACATTAGCACCCCTTTGACTAACTAATATACCCAGGAATTGGTTTTTGAATTAATAATGTTAAGAATTTTACTTCAGTTAGTGAAATCCATCTGAGACATACATAAATGTGACCTCTGAAATGACATCTTGACACACCTTGAAGTGTCTTAGCAATAAAAAATCTTTTGTATGTAATGTTTCTCCTTTTTTGTCAGGGTCTTTTTCCAAATGCATTATTGGTTGGTACATGTTATTAATCCATCTGTGCCAGAGAAGCTTATCACTGTGAGTCATGTCCCATGCCAGGGGAAATGTAGAGTTTATTTTGTTGAGTTTAGCTTAGAGAGTAGCCACATTTGAGTAACAAGTATGTTTTCAGGAGGTAATTCAGGCAATAGATATAATTATGCTAGTTTTCAATTTTACAATATTAAGGTTCATAAGGATAACAATTAATATCAAGGGCTTGGTGTTTGATCTCTTTTCTTTTATTAGGCACTGTTTATGTATTCTAGAGATTCTTTACATTCTAGTTGAGAATGTAGCAGGAGTCACCAGTATAGGAAAATAAAAATTATTTTTGGTTATTTTGTGGGTCTCTACCCATTTAAACAACACCCTATGGCCACATAAACACACTGATATTCTACAGAGGCTTGCCCCCAGTTCACCTTTCATGACACATCCTCCAACAACAGACAGCCTGAACCAGTGTCCTTTCCCTGTGATATTTGCCAAAAAATACTCTAACAATTGTTTTCTTGACCACAGCCCTCAACCTCCCCAGAGTTCTCTTGTCCCTTCCTTCAGCCCTCTCCCAACTCTATGGATAGTCCAACCCACCCTCACAATTCCTCTTACACTCACACTCCAGCATCACCTACCCCAACCACACCACTGCACTACAATCACCCCAACCACTGCCAAACCAATTCAATTCACATTCTCATAGATTGTGCCCAGAATGAGCTTTGGCTTACAACTCTCTACTACCTTTCTATGTCCTGGTAATCTATCTTCCAGACTCTACCTTTGTGAGCCTGCTTAATATACTTAATACTTATCAGTGAGGTCTTGTAATAGTTGGTTTTTAATGAATGGCTTACTTCATTCAACATAAAGACTTCAAGTTTCAATCATGTAGCCTTATATATCAATACTTCATTCCTTATTACAGCTGAATATTATTCCATCATATGTATATATCACATTTTGTTTATCCATTCATTTATTGATGGACATGGGTTGCTTCCAATGTTCCACAATTGTGAATAAAACTGCAGTGAGAGTGGTGTGCATATATCTGGTTGAGTCCCTGCTTTCATTTTTTTCTGTGTATATTTCTATTCGTGGGCATGCCAGACAATATGGTAATTCTATACTTAGCTGCCAGAGGTACTGACAAACTGTCCTCCAGAGTTCCTGAACCATTCTACATTCCCAGCAGAAGTGGATGAGTGTTGCTATTCCTCCACATCCACTCCAACACTAGTAGTTTTCTATTTTTAAAAGACAACTAGTTTAATAGGTATAAGATGATATCACATTGTAAATTTAATTTGCATTCCCTTAATAGCAGTGATGTTGAGTATGTTTTCATGAGGTTTTTAGCCATTTCTATTTCCTGTTTGGAAAAGTGCTTATTCAAATCTTTTGCCCATTTTTAAAATGGGTTGTTTAATTTATTTTAATTTTTGAAATGAAAGGTTTCTTTACATATGCTGGATATTAGGATAATTGTTTCCCAACTATTTTCTCTCATTGAGAATCTTTCTTGACAAACTCCTTTGAAGCACAAAAGTTTTTAATTTTTAGAAGTCTCCATTTATCTATTCTTTTCTTTTTCATGTTTTGGATGTAAGGTTTTTGAAAACATATCCTACTAAAAGATCTCATAGATGTTTCTGTATATTACCATCTAGGATGGTCATGCCCCTTATATTTAGGTATTTGGTCCACCTTGAGTTCTTTCTTGACTACCATGTGAGGTGGTTATCTTCATTCTTTTGGATATCCAGTTCTCCAGCACCATTTTTTGAGGAGACTAGTGTGTCCCAGTTGAGTGAGTTTGGTGCCCTTGTTGAATATCCATTGGCTGTATATGCATGTGTCTATATCTGAACTCTCAATTTGATTCCATTGGTCACTATGTCTATCCCTGCACCAATACCTTGCAGTTTGGGACCAATGTAGCATTGTAGTATGTATTAAAGTCAGGTAGCATGATTCTTCCAATTTCATTTTTCTTTTTCAAAATGCTTTAGCTATTTCCAAATACATTTCATAATTGGATTTTCCAGTTCAGGAAAAAAAAATGCTATTGAAAATGTTATTGCGATTGCCTTGAATTTGTAAATCTATTTATAAATCGCTAGGATAGACAACTTAATGATGTTTTTTCCTCCAATACATAGACATAAAATATTCTTTCATTTATTTAGGTCTTCTTTGATTCCTTAAAAAAATATTGTGTAATTTTCCATGCACAAGTCCTTTACATCCTTAGTTAATTACTTAATACTTGATTCTTTTTAGTTGCACTTATAAATGATTTTTTTTCTTGATTTCCTTCTCAGATTACTCATTACTAGTGTACAACAATGCTACTGATTTTTGCCTGTTAATCTTATGTTCTGCTATTTACTGAACTTGTTTATCATCTCTTGACGCTTGAAGCAAATTTTTCATGACTCTCTATGTGTAGGGTCATGCCACTGAAAAGAGTGAAAATTTTACTTCTTCCTTTCCAATTTCAATCCATTTGTTCTTCAATTGTAACAAATATACTACACAATTTTTAAATATCAATAATCAGGGAAGATGTGAGATGGGGGAGAGACTGGGGTATATGTGAACCTCTTACACTTCCAATGTAATGTTTATGTAATCTAAAATCTCTTTAAAAATAAGATTGCATATTAAGGGAGGAAAATACTCCATATATAAAATATGGACTATAGTTAGTTGTAATATTTTGATGATGCTATTTCATTGTTTATAACAAATGTTTCACAACAATGGAAGTCTTTGGTGGTGGGGAGATGTATGGAAGACTTGTACTAAGATATGCATATTTGTTTGCTAAATGCACAAATTTTACTATACCCTCATTGTTTATGTATGTTCTTATATGAATGATGTACTTCAACAAATTTTTTATAATTGAAAAAAAATTTA
Source organism: Tolypeutes matacus (assembly GCA_026826555.1). Classification (NCBI taxonomy): domain Eukaryota; kingdom Metazoa; phylum Chordata; class Mammalia; order Cingulata; family Chlamyphoridae; genus Tolypeutes; species Tolypeutes matacus. The sequence goes on along the minus strand of JAKSZT010053865.1, from coordinate 63,537 downwards.
GGAAAAACATCCCTACACAAGTACATCAATTGTTAAAGCCCTCTATTTAAATCTCTGGGTAATACACTTTTGCCAGGCCATATGCTAATATTTGCTATGCATTGTACCTACTCAATCCATACTCACAGCTCCTTATGAGTATTAAGCACTATTCCCCATTCCTTAAGATGAGAATACAGGATAAAAAAGACTATGATGTCTCACAGTTTATGGAAATGATGAAATGGGCATTTGATTTCAGTCTTGGAGATGACAAAGCTAGTGTGGTGTCTCCAGAGTCCATGCTTTTAATCACTGTACTAGACCACCCTGAGAAAATTCAAAACAGTTTTGCAAGGGAAGAATACATCCTGATAAGTGAACAAAGGTTTTTCTAAATTTATTAAAATAATTTAAAAAGGTTCCACAATGCACAGCCTCATGCTAAACTCAGTTTTCTCTTCAGTAAAACAAGGATATTTGCACAATATCCTCCCTGGAAAGTAATTGTGAAGAACAAATTCGTTTATATATTTAGTTAGAACAGTTCCTGGCACATAATAAGCCTGATGGATTAGCTACCATTACATTAGATAGAATGAAATTTAGAGATACTTCAAGAACAAATTATTGGCTTCTCTCTGTTGTGATGCTAGCTTACTATGTGTCCTACATAAAATTCTCTCCCATTCAAATGAGAAGATTAATGAGCAGATCTTACTTAAAGTCACTGTCCTTCAAAAAAAAATTATAAATCACACAATATCTGAATGCTGGTTTGCCTCTATTGCAAAATCCAAATAGGTGTCAAAATTAGAGATTTTTATGCTCTTTTGGATATACCACGGACGGTGGCTTGAGCAACACAGCCTAACTCTAAGTTTCACCAACAGCCTTAATCTACGAGTGCACTGCCCTCTGCCTCACTCAGGCAGCCAACATCTGCTTGCTGATAGCCAGAAAAAGCCTGCCCACACACACCCTCCCCCTTCCTGCACAGCCTGGAAGAGCCACACTGCCAAGGCCGCACCTTATAAGGCGAAGAAACTGCCCCCGGCCTATCACGCCCAGCCCCGTTTTCCTTTCCCGCCACCATAACCCTATATAAGCATCTGTACTTCCCTTAATAAATTAGACCTGCATGCTTACCTCGTCTCCGTGGTGGTTCTTTCCGCCGTGCGCCCTCCACGCCTGCGAGCCCCCGTAGGAGCCTAGGTCTCTCCTACCCTGACCAGACAGGACGCTCCCGACCACACTCTTTAAATGAATATTGAATGCTGCTTCTTTAAAAGCACTTTATCTTTACCTAGATATTATTTTCTAAATAAAGAAATATAGGTTAAGATAACTAATTTCATGCAAGCACACCCTTCTAGAAATTGGAAGTAAATGTTTCCATATGAAAACATAGGCCCAAATACGCTGTGAAATTATTGGTTGGCAAAGAAAAGTGAAGAATTAAAATTCATAGTTTTGGTAAAGGTTGGTGTTGATGGTGTCAAAATATTGTGATGGTAATCAAAGTTCACTGAGTTTACACATTTAAGTAATTAAAAGGAGAAATTTTTCAATGTATGTTTTTTACCAAAATAAATATGTAAAAATAAAAGACAATGGAAATACTATTTTAATGCCTGAAAGATAAAAACAAAACAAAACAAAAGCTCTACACCCCAAACACCTATATCCAGAAAATAAAACCCTGGATCATAAATGATTTAATAAGAACTTCTCTAATAAAAACAAAATGAAGAGGTAGTCATCAAAACAGGTAAATAATAAAAATTCTGAAAGGCTATCTTTGGGTTGATGTAAATTTATTTTCAATAGATCAAGCACCAGAAATGATAAACCAAAAAGCAAATTTGAAAGACTTCGCTTTCTTTCTTATCAAGTTATTTAAAAAAAACAAGAGCATTATAAAACAAAATTTAAAAATTGTAAGATATAATAAATAAAATTCAAATATAGAATTCCCTAATGGTTATAGGATTTGTGAAAGAAAAATGTATAGTAAAAAGTATGAAACAAGATGTAGGAAATGAGAGTATGGAAAACTTACTGTTATTGAAAAAAGGGAAAATGGAGATTTTCTTTTCTATTATTTATATTACTTATATATACTTTTATTATAAAATAAAATAAATAAATAAAATATTAATATATTTTATATATTATTTATATTATTTTTATTAAATGAGGTAGTATAATTAAGAGTATATAATTTTATCACAGAATCAAATACTAAAATGCCATAGTATTAATAATAGAAAAAATAAATGAGCAATAGAATAGTGAGTAATAAAATAATATTTGATTAACAATAAAGAAAAGCAGAGAAAAGGAGAGAAAAGACAAAATTTGGGGGAAAAAAGTGTGCTGAGGATGTGTAGAAAATCAATAAGAAAGTAGATTTAAAAGAAAAAATTCTTCCTGAAAGAACATTTTTATATTTGAATTCTTAATTGCAATTCCGGACCATCTCAGAGTTCACTGAGTTACACAGTCACTCATTTTATCCTCTACCTTTCATTCTAGCCTCATTTCACAAGCCAAAATCTCCCAATTCAACCATGCACACTCACTTTAGTGCTATTAATTGTACTCACATCACTGTACCACCATCACCTCTGTCCATTATCAAACCATTATAAACAGCAAAATTATTAATTCTGCACAGATTCATGTATATTAGTAGTACAGGGTGTTGATAGTGGGGTGATATATAGTGGGAAAATGTACCTAAAACATACTTCTATGGGATCTGAATATGTTAATGGTGTTATAGGTATGTTTTCTCAAAGGATAGATGCCCAAAGAGCAGCAATCTATTAAAATTCCATCCTGAGGAATACCTGATACTTTCTCAAATAAAATGGCAAAAATCTCTGGAAAATAAAAGCTGTGCCTCAGAAAAGAAAACAGGCCTTATGACAACTCCTTGATCTTAATTCTTGTACATGTGAACATTACTTCTGTAAAATTTTAACAGCTTAATTATAATTAATGCCTAAGAGCAACCTTTGAAAACCTCCTTGTTACTCAAATATGGCCTCTCTCTAAGCCAAACTCTGAAAATAAACTCACTACTTTCCCCCAGATGTGGAACATTAGCTCCAGGGGTGAGTCATCCTGGCACTGAAAGACTTTTACCAAGTATTAATCAGCAATGCATTGGAAAAAGACCTTGACCAAAAAGGGGAAACATTAAAATTAAAAAAAAGAGTATTTATGGCTAAGATATTTAAAACTATTGGGAGTTCCTTCTGGAGGTTATGTTTATGCAGGTCTCCAACCAATCTCACTAACTGCCAATCAAAGCTTTGAAAAAAATTACTCCTAAGGGTTCTAGGGAGATCTGAACAATGGAGGCAAGGCACATAACACCATGAAATCAACACACACTAGGCGGCTGTGCTTGCAATATATGATAAATTGTTTCACCAATAACATTGTTATAGTCATTTATAATTCCCCAACCATGATTCTTCTGCTCTTTTTATTTTTACCTATATGTTTCAATATACAGGCTAAGTATATTTCACAAAGACCTAAATCATTGAACTGTTCAAATGCTGGTTGAGTCCTGAATCTGAACAGAATAACAGGCAACTCCTACTCTCCAAATTTTCAGTTTTGCTCTGGACAAACAACAAAATGATGATTATGGACAGGTTCTACCCCAATAAATGGGAGTCTTTGCAGCTGCAGACAGGAAAATAATTTTCTCCATCTGCCACATGATATATGGATCCCCTCTCGGCATGAGGCTGACAGAGCAGATGTTGTTCTAGGTCACTCATGATTGTGGAATGAATAATCCACTCTAGTCCATAATTCTTCCCCCAATCCTGAGGAGTCTGAGATGGTGATGTCCACTCCACCTCCAATTAAGAGGGGATAAGATGGATGGGATTATCCTGCTCGCAAGTGCAGATTCTCTGCATTTCCTGGGATGGCAATTGTCCATTATCATCTCCCCACTAGGTGCCCAGGGTGAGTCCATTGAGCTCTAAAGTAGGAATTGCAGCTCCACTGAGATTCCCGGCCTAGCTGGCACATGGACAGCCTAAAGACTCTGGTCTCTGAATTATACCTACAAACTTGGACACGACATATAGGTTTGAATAGAAGGGACAGATGGACATGTGCAGGGAAGATATATTTGGGTCCAACTCTGTCACTCTCAGGAGCAAGGATTCCAAAGTAGGGCCCACAGATAAGGCACAAAACTCTGGGGCTAACCACCCTGATATAAGACCTGGGTGTATCCAGACCCCTCAGAAGCCCCTCTGCTTGGGGTTTATCCACATTGGAAGCCTATGAGGTCCTATTGAGATGTACATAAGTGTTACCTCTGGGATGACCTCCTGACTCACTTTGAAGTCTCTTAGCCATATGAACTCATTTGTCTTTACCTTTTCCCCCTTTTATTAGAGGACTTTTCCCCATTGTATTTCCCATTGGCACTTGTTAGTAATCCCTTGTTGCCAGGGAGGCTTATCCCCGGGAGACATGTCCCATGCTGGGAGGAAGGTAATGCATTCATATGCTGAGTTTGGCTTAGAAAGAGGCCACATTTGAGTAACAAGGAGGCTCTCAGGAGGTAAACCTTAGGGACCCTATAACAATAGGCTAAGTTTCAATTTCAAGAGCAAAGACTCATAAGTCTAGTAATCAATAACAAGAGCCCATCAGTGGATCATCCTCCTTTGTCAGACACTGCCCCTGCACTTGGGGGACTGTTGCTACTCCCCTGGAGAATATGGCAGTGCTCTCCAGGATGGGAATTCAGTATTCCCTCATTTATTGGGTAGTTCTCCACCCACTGTAACCATGCCCCATTAGCATTTAAACAATTTCATATAGCTTTATGTATGTTCAGGTGAACTTCCTCCCATGCAACCCCCATCACTGACATCCTCCTCCAACAATCCTCTTGAGACCCAGTTGTAACCCTTCTATGATCCAATGATTCCATAAAGATGAAGCCAATAAAATAACCAAATACAATTAATAGGAAAATGAAATAATAATGATGTTTAAATGTAAGAGATAAAATACATTAAAACTTAAAAAAAACTAAAAATGAAATTAAAGGATTGGGTTATTTTAAAAATGAGAAAAAAAATTATAAAATTAAAAAAAATATTTTTTTTGACATTTTGGCTTTTATCACTGGAACATCTCATGTCCAGTCTGTACCGGGGCACTTTCCCCATCTCGATCCCCAGTGTCTCACTATTTTTCTTTTAATTTTTAAAGAAGTTTTAGGTCACAGCAAAGTCACACACCAAATACAAGAAATTCTCATATACCCAACCTCCTCCCCCTTTCCTCACCCCATATTAAAACCTTTTTGTATGTGGATGGTAGCATTGTTATAACTGATATACAGATAATGAAACATAGCTACTAAACATTGGCAAAGGTTTACAGAATGGTTTACATTTTAGATCATACACTTTTATAAATTTTGATTATATTTACCATATCCTGTGTCCATCACTGTAAGGTAATGAAAAACATTTCCACCGACCACTAAATACCCCATGTTTGACCTATTCTGTTGCTCCCTCCCCAACTCCCCAGGGCGCATGATGACCCCCTGGCTTGACTCATTGGATGACAAGATTCATAGTTACATGCAACTAGAGGTCATGACACACTAGTTTGTTATCCACTATTAGGAAATGCCCTTGCTCTTAAGAGTTGCCCACTTGTCTATATCTGCTCTCCCCTCAGTATCCTGGGTATTCTAACCCACCCTTCCCAATCTACCCACCTGTCAACCCTGCAACACCCAGCTCAATATATCACTACCTTCCTGTCCTATCCCTTCAATACACAACTACACTCTGTCACTTTACCATAGGTTACACCCATATGGGTGATGGCTCACAACTTTCTTTTTTCTTTCTCTTTTTTTGTACACCTATCTTTCAGACAATAGTTCTCACAGACTGCTCAATTTCCTTAATTCATTTCAGTGAGGTCATGTACTGTTCATCCTTCAATGCCTGGCTTGCTTCACTCAGCATAAGGTCTTCCAGATTCATCCATGTTATCCTGTGTGTTAGCACTTTATTCCTTCTTACAGCTGAGTACTATTCCATTGTATGTATGTACCACATTTTGTTTATCCTTTCATCTGTTGATGAGCACCTGGGTTGATTTCAACTTTTGGCAAGAGTGAACAAAGCCGCTATGAACATTGGTGTGCATATTTCTGTTCGTGTCTTTACTTTCAGTTCTTCTGGGTATACGCCCAGCAGTGGAATTGCTGGATAATATGGAAGAACTATAGTTAGTTTTTGAGGAACTGCAAAACTATCCTCCACAGTGGCTGGATCATTCTACAATCCCACCATCAGTGCATGAGGGTTCCCATTCCTTCACATCCTCTCCAACACATACAGTCAGCTGTTTTTTAAATAGTCACCATTCTAATGCGTTTAAGATGGTATCTCAATGTAGTTTTGATTTGCATTTCTCTAATAGCTAGAGATGTTGAGCATTTTTTCATGTGCTTTTTAGCCATTTGTATTTCTTCCTTGGAGAAGTGTCTTTTCAGGGCACTTGCCCATTTTTTAAATACATTGTTCATCTTTTTATTATCGAGGTGTAGGATTTCTTTATATATGCAGGATATTAGGCTCCTATCAGATATATAGTTGCCAAATATTTTCTCCCATTGGGTAGGCTGCCTTTTTATTTTCTTGATAACGTAATTTGAGGTGCAAAAGTTTTTAATTTTGAGGAGATTCCATTTATCTATTTTTTCTTGTGCTGGTCATGCTTTGGGTGTGAAGTTCATGAAACCATTTCCTATTGCAAGTTCCTGTAGATGCATCCCTACGTTATCTTCCAAGGTCTTTATGGTCTTGGCTCTTATATATAGATCTTTGATCCATCTTGAGTTGATTTTTCATATAAAGTATGAGATGGTATTTCTGTCTCATTCTTTTGGATATGGATATCAAGTTTTCATGCACCACTTGTTGAAGAGGCCATTCTCTCCCAACTGATTGGGATTGGTGCCCCTGTCGAATATCAGATGACTGTATATGTGAGGATTTATATCAGGATTCTCAATTCAGTTTGATTGGTCAATGTGTCTATTCTTGTGCCAATACCATGTGGTTTTCACCACTGTAGCTTTGTAGTATGTATTAGAGTCAGGTAGTGTGATATCTCCAACTTCATTTTTCTTTTTCAATATGTATTTGTTGACTCAGAGCCTCTTATCCTTCCAAATAAATTTTGTAGTTAGTTTTTCCAATTCCATAAAAAATACAGTGTTGATTTTTATTGGGATTGTATTAAATCTGTAGATTAGTTTGGGTAGGATAGACATCTTGATGATGTTTAGTCTTCCTATCCATGAACAGGGAATATTCTTTCAGTTATTTAAATCTTCTTTGATTTCCCTTAAGAGTGTTGTGTAGTTTTCTGTATATAATTCCTTTACATCTTTAGTTAAGTTTATTCCTAGGTATTTTATTCTTTTAGTTACTATTGTAAATGTTTTTTTTTTTTCTTGATTTTCCCCTCAGATTGCTTGTTATTGGTGTACAGAAGTGCTACTGATTTTTGAGTATTGATCTTATAGCCTGCAATGTTACTGAACTCCTTTATAAGTTTTAGAAGCTTTGTTGTAGATTTTTCAGGGTCTTCTATATATAGTATCATGTCATCTGTAAATAATGAAATTTTTACTTCTTTTCCAATTTGGATGACTTTTATATCTTTTTCTTGCCTCAGTGCTTGAGCAAGTACTTCTAAGCAATGTTAAATAGGAGTGGTGATAGTAGGCATCCTTGTCTTGTTCCCAATCTCAGAGGGAAGGCTTTTAGGATTTCACCATTGAAGATGATGTTATCTTTGTGCTTTTCATATATACACTTTATCATGTTCAGAAAGTATCCTTCTGTTCCTATCTTTTGCAGTGTTTTTATCAGGAAAGAGTGCTCTATTTTGTCGAGTGCTTTTTCTGCATCTATAGAGATGATTCTGTGATTTTTTTCATTCAATCTTTTTATGTGGTGTATTACATTGATTGATTTTCTTATGTTGAACCATCCTTGCGTACCCGGGATGGATCTCACTTAGTCATGGTGTATGAATTGTTTGATATGTTGATGAATGTGACTAGCAAGTATTTTGTTGAGGACTTTAGCATCTAGGATCATTAGAGAGATTGGTCTCTAATTTTCCTGTCTTGTGGCATCTTTGTTTGGCTTTGGAATTAGGATAATGTTGGCAGCATAGAATGGGTTAGGCAATGTTCCTTCTACAGGATTGGTGTTTGCTCTTTCTGGAATGTTTAGTAAAATTCACCTGTGAAGCCATCTGGTCCTGGACTCTTCTTAGTTGGGAGGTTTTTGATGAGTGAGTATCTCTTTACTTGTAATTGGACTGTTAAGTTCATCAATTTCTTCTTTCATCAATGTAGGCTGTTTGTGAGTTTCTAGGAATTTGTCCATTACTTCTAAATTATCATTGTTATTGGCATATAATTTTTAAAAATTTCCTCTTATGATACTCTTTATTTCTGTCGGGTCAGTAGTGATATCCCCCTCCTCATTCGTTATTGTGTGTATTTGCATCTACTTTCTTTTTCTTTGTTAGTCTGGCTAAGGGTTTGTCAATTTTATTGATCTTCTCAAAGAACCAGCTTTTGGTTTTGTTTATTTTTTCTAGTGCTTTCTTATTTTCTATTTCATTTAGTTCTGCTCTAATCTTTCTTATTTCTTTCTTTCTACTTCCTTTTGGGTTAGTTTTTGTTGTTTTTCCAATTCCTCCAGGTGTGCAGTTAGGTTTTCAATTTTAGCTCTTACTTCTTTTTGAATAATGCATTTATGTCTGTGAATTTCCCTCTCAGTTCAGCTTTGGCTGCATCCCATAGATTTTGATATATTGTGTTGTCATTTTCATTCGATTTTAGGTAGTTACTGATTTCTTTTGAAATTTCCTCCTTGACTCATTGTTTCTGTAAGAGAGTGTTGTTTAGCTTCCATATCTTTGTGCCTAATCTTGTTCTCTAGCCCTTAGTGATTTCTAATTTTATTCCATTGTGGTCACAGAAATTACTTTGCATAATCCCATTGTTTCTGAATTCATGGAGATTTGTTCTGTGGCCTAGCATGTGGTCTATCTTGGAGTATGATCCATGAGCACTAGAGAAGAATGTATATCCTGCTGTATTTGAGTGTAGCATTCTGTATATATCTGTTAGGTCCAGGTCCTTTAATGTATTATTCAGAGTATTTGTTTCTTTGTTGATTCTCTGTCTAGATGTTTTGTCTAATGGTGATAATGGTGTATTAGAGTCCCCCACTATAAGTGTAGAGGCAATTATTTCTCCCCTAACTTTTCCAGTATTTGTCCCTTGTATTTTGAGGCACCCTGATTAGATGTGTAAATATTTATGATTGTTCTCTCTTCTTGGAAGATTACCCCTTTTACTAATATATAGTGTCCATCTTTGTCTCTTACAATAGTTTTGCATTTAAAGTCTATTTTGTCTGATATTAGGATAGCTACTCCTGCCCTTTTTTGGTTATTGTTTGCTTGTAAAATTGTTTTCCAGCCCTTCAATTTCAGCCTCCTTCAGTCTAAGGTGGGTTTCTTGCAGACAACATATAGATGGGTCATATTTCATGATCTATTCTGCCAATCTGTGTCTCTTGACTGGTGAGTTTAATCCATTAATGTTCAGTATTATTACTCTTGATGAATTTCTTATGTCAGCCATATTTTCTTTGGGTTTATGTGTGTCATATGTTGTTTTTATTTCTCTTTTTGTCTTTTGAGTTGTTCTTACACTCTCCTCCAACTCTCTCTCTCCTGTTTTTTTTCCTTTTAACCTGTAGAACTTCCTTTAATATTTCTTGAAGTGCAGGTTTCTTATTGGTATTTCCTCTTAATTTCTGTTTATCTGTGAATATTTTGAACTCTCCATCATTTTTGAATGCCAGCTTTGCTGGATAGTGAATTCGTGGCTGGAATTTTTTTTCTTTTAGTACCTTGACTATGTCATACTGTCTTCTTGCTTCCATGGTTTCAGATGAGAAATCAGCACTTAATCTTATTGTGTTTCCCTTGTGTGTGATGGTTCTCTTTTCTCTTGCTGCCTTGAGTATTTTCTCTTTGTGTTGAGCATTGGACATTTTGATAATTATGTCTTGGAGTAGGCCTGTTGGGATTTATACTGTTTGGGGTGTGCTGTGTTTCCTCTACATGTACATCCATCTCCCTCAATAGGGTTGGGAAGTTTTCAGCCATTATTTCCTTCAACACTTCTTCTGTTCCTTTTCCCTTCTCTTCTCCTTCTGGGATGCTTATAATGTGTATGCTTGTGCATACTGTGTTGTCCGTTAAATCCCTGTGTCCCTGCTGTATTTTTTCTACCTTTTTATCTATCTGTTCTACTATCTGTTTGATTTCAGATGTACTGTCCTCCAAATCACTAATTCTTTCTCCTGCCTGTTCAAATCTGCTGTTATCTGAATCCCACATATTTTTGATCTCTTGTATGTTGCCATTGATACCATCTTTTTATGTATGTTTAAATTTTTTTTCAGTATGTTCTCCCAGTGTCTTCTTAATATCCTTAATCTATTCCTTCACTTCATTAAGTTGGTCCATGATATTTGTTTGGACAGCTTTGATTAGTTGTTCAATGTTCTGCATCTCTTCCTGGTTTTTAGTTTGATCATTGGAAAGGTCCATGTCTTCCTGTTTCTCAGGATTGTTTGTAATTTTTTGTTGCCTTCTGGTTATCATTTTATCTTGATGGATTTATTCAGTTGATTAGCTTCTCTCTCTGTTCTAGAGTTTTATTTAGCTTGTGGTTCTATGTGTGTACTAAGTTTTCTCTTTGACTTTTTGTTCTTCTTGTATTTCCTTGTTTATTTCTATGTTCCAATTTTATATTGAGCAGTCCACCTTGCTGTCCAGTTTCCTCCAGATCCATGTTCCTAGGGTTCTTGCTCTGCAGCTCCCAGAACAGACCACCTGGGCAGGATCCTGTCTCCAATCAGCCATCCTCCGTGAGAGAAATGGTGAGTGCCCTCCTAAACCTATTCCATCTTCTGCCTCTCTCTCCAATATGTTTTAAAGTCTGAGTGTGATCCTTAGAACTATTTCTTCTCCTCAGAGTCTCATCAGGCCCCACACATTCCAAGGGCTTGCTCAAGAGCAATTTCCTCAGTTCTACACTCAATGAGCATCTGGGTGGAAGCTGAACACTAGAATTCATCTTCCATGAATATTGGGGTGATAGCCACATTTTCTTCAGTCTTCAGGTATGTGAACCACACTCTCTGTAGCCTAGAGCAGCCAAACTTTCACTGAACAATGTGCTGGAAGACCCATTCTCTTTAAATGCCAAGACAAACTCACTCTTTTCACACTCATGAGTGGGGTCCCTCTCCTGCCTGAGTTGTCCCAAGTCCAAAACTCAACTACCACAGATTACCTCCTGAAGTGTTTTCTCCTTCAATTTCTCCCTTTTCTGTACCATTTAGCCCTGGCTGACAGTGCTTTCATTCCTACCAGCCTCACAAAAAGCTTCTTTGTTTAGCATGTAAGAAACTTGAGTACAAGGCATCAGTCAGACTTCTCATAAATCCTTCCTGGATAACTTCATTTACAATCTTGATTTACAAGTTGCAAGTTTAGCAAAGTTCTCAAATAGGGCACTCTCCTCTGGGGGATTGTTTTGGGAAATTTGGAATTTCCTAAATCATCCATTTCTGGTTTCTTTGCATTCAATAGTTTAGTTCTTACATTATCTCTTTCCTCTCACTTTTTATTAAAAGTTGCAGGGAGAATTCAGGCCATATTTTCCATATTTACTTAAGAAATCACATCAGCTAAATGTCCAGGCTCTTCATTTTCAAATTCTGCCTTGAGGTCTGGAGTAAATTTTGCCAGACTTTCTCCAACTTTAAAAAAATTCACCTTTCCTCCAGTTCCAATGATGTTTCATCATTTCCAAGACCTCATTGGAAATAACTTTAGGGTCCATATTCCTACCAACAATCTAGACTTTGTCTATCATGCATCTCACAATTCCTCCAAAAATACCCCTTACCCATGTATGAAACTGTTCTAACAGTTTGGGATCATGCATACCAGCAGCATCCCTCTCTCTTAGTGCCAATTTTATTTTATTATGGCAAAGGATGCCAATGCAAAGAATCAGAAATGGGTTGGCTTTTATAAAATGGATTCATTTGAAGTAAAAGATAACAGGTCTGGGTCTGTGAAATATCCAGGTAAAGCACCATCAGAGGTGATTTCTCACCAAGCTCACTGTTCATCTTGTTGACCAGATATTTTGCAAATTTAGATGGCCATAAATCTCTATTGATGTCTCTACATTCCCCTGGGTTTCTTAGTTTTCCTGCAGTCCTCTCTCTTACAGGGCTACATCAAATATGGCAGTGCTCTCTTTTCCATTGTGACTCCATTTGCATAAGACCCATTAAAAGGGGGTGTCTCAACCTGAGCCAATGCTCACTTATGAAGTGTAATTGATAGAGTTTCACTCCCACAGTAATGGATTATTTCAGAAAATGTATATTTCTCTTTTTTGGTATTCATAAAGGAATTTCAAACTGCCACAGATCCTAACATTGACAATTAAGGTGAAAATATTAAAATTACTCTTTATCAAGAAGGAAAGCAAAAATATTACTATATATCATACATATATAAAGAAAGAGATAATAAAATATAATACAATTAGGGACATTTTGGAGCAATTACAAATTGTATAAATTATAAAAAATACACAAAAAATAATAATTACTGATTTTGCTCAAGAATGTGAGCTCACTCGGCACTTTCACTTTGATTCTCCCATGCATTTGGAGTTAGACAATCTCCCCATTCATTGTTTGAGAAAGAAGATGAAAAAGCATGGGAAAAAGGTATCCTGAGACAGTATTTAAAAATATGTTTGATTTGATGATTGGTAGTAGTAAGACTAGGTTGCTCTCAGCTACCTGGTTTCTGACCTGGGCAGTGTATGGGAAACATAGTAGCCATGGTGGCAGTTGACCTCCCTTGGGAAGGGTGAGGGTTAATGTCCTACTTCCGTAGGCCCTTAAATTCTTTCCTGATGGCCCCCTGCAACTATATCTGTCTTAAGTTGTTCCTTCCCTGAGGAATCTTACCTGGCTCTGGCTAAACAGCCATCACCCAAGGCCATGTCATGTGAGACTGCCAAAGTTTACATGGCCTCCACATTTAGCACCTGCCTTGGGATACCCATGCACATTGCTGGGACCCTGTCTCAGGTTACAAGTTTCAGAAAACCCAGGTTTACCAGGACCTATAAAGTTTATACAGCTTAAGGAGACACAAGGAATCCCAAGTATGGTACATGTGCAGGATACCCCCAGAATATGTTAAAACTAGAAAAGGCAAGTGAGAAGGAAAGAAAGGAGTCTGAAAGGTAAAGCTGGGAGACATAAGGCTTAAAGATGTTTTAACTAATGGGTTCTTAAGTCTTCTCTTTGTTGTTTCTTTATTCTTGATTTTTCAATGTGGGAGAGAAAGATGAGTCAGCCACAAAGGCGATGAATTTTTGTACAGCATGATGAGCTCGAGAGAGGGCTTGATGAATCAACTTAAGGATTTACAATAAAACAAAAAGTATGATTATTGCAATACGAGATATTACCTAGATTCTTTTAAGGCCATGAAACCAATTAGACAAATTTAGCCATTGCAGATTATCATTAAGTGTTTGAAAAACGTCTTGCTGAGCAAGAAGCTGCATTTAAGATAGCTGATGACTAATGAATTTTTTAGGTTTAATTTTTAGAGTTCAATCTTTTATGGTGTGTATACATACATTCACATGCTTATCAAACTGGTGGACACACTTATATACCTGGCTCATATTGAATAGAGTGTTAGATAGATACAAAATAAATGCTAATGTGTATATTTAATTTAATAAGTTTATATGGATGATTAGAATGAGAAATAAGAATAACATAATCAATTAAAAGATTAGATTAATATTGAACAGACTTATAGAATGATAGGTAGAGCAGTTTTACATATATACTCACTAACACTTAGCTTTTGGCTTGTAAATTTTGTATTAGCAGCTAATATTAGAGTTTTGCCTGAAATAACAAAAGTGCTGACTAGCAAGTCATAATTCTACAGTAAAGCTACTATAGCTAATAAACAAGTACAGCAGAGTGGCAGAATGTAAGAGTAATATGAAAAAAAGTAGTGTTTCTATACACTAGTAATGAGTAATCTCAGGAGCAAGACAGGAAAAATATCCATTTACAACAGTGACTAAAAAAATCAAATAGTTAAGAATAAATCTCAGCAAGAATGAAAAGGACCTGTATTGAGAAAACTCAAAACATTGGTAAAAGAAATAAAAGATGACATAATATGTCCTTATTTTCATTCACCTCAGTAAATTTTCTTTGAACCACTTGTTATGTAAGATTGTTTTTTTTTTATTTCCCATACCTTTCTGCATTTTCCAGTTCTCTGACTGTTATTGATTTCCATCATCATTCAATTATGATCAGAGAATGTACTTTGCAAATTTCAATCTATTTATATTTATTGACACCTATTTCGTGAGACAACATGTGGTCTATACTGGAGAATGATCCAGGAGCACTCGCAAATAATGTGCATTCTAATATTTTGCAGTGTATTGTTATGTCTGTATCTGTTAGTTCTAGTTCATTTATTAAATTGTTCATGTTGTCTCTTTCCTTATGTATCTTCCTTCTGTATAGATGTTTCATCTATTGCTATGAATGCTGTGTTGCAGTCTCCAGCTATTATTGTGGAGATGTCTCTTTCTCCCTTCAGTTTTGCTATTGATTGTATGGTGTATTTTGGGACACTTTATCATGTTCAGAAAGTTTCCTTTCATTCTTATCTTTTGCAGTGTTTTTATCAGGAAAGGGTGCTGCATTTTGTCAAATGCTTTTTCTGCATCTATAGAGATGAACATGTGATTTTTTTTTTCTTTCAATGGGTTTATGTGGTGTATTACATTGATTGATTTCCTTATGTTGAAACATCCTTGCATACCAGGGATGAAACCCACTTGGGCATGGTTTATAATTCTTTCGATATGTTGTTGAATGCAATTAGCATTTATTTTGTTGAGTATTTTAGCACCTAGGTTCATTAAAGCAATTGGTCTGTAATTTTCATTTCTTGTGGTATCTTTGTTTAGCTTTGGTATTAGGGTAATGTTGGCATTATAGAAAGAGTTAGGCAATGTTCCTTCTACTTCTATTTTTTGTAAGAGATTAAGCAGAATAGGTGTTAGATCTTTCTAGAATGTTTGGTAGAATTCACCTGTGAGGCCGGCTGGTCTTGGGTTCTTGTTAGTTGGGAGGTTATTGATAACTGAGTCTATCTCTTTACCTGTAAATGGACTGTTGAGTTCATCAAATTCCTCTTTCGTCAATGTAGGCTGCTTGTGAGTTTTTAGGAATTTGTCTATTTCCTCTAAGTTATCATTCTTTTTGGCATATAATTTTTCAAAGTATCCTCTTAAATATTCTTTATTTCTGTGGGGTCAGTAGTGATTTATACTTCCTCATCCCTTATTTTGTGTATTTGAATCTGATCTCTCTTTTTACTTGTTCATCTGTCTAATGGTTTGTCAATTTTATTGCTTTTCTCCAAAAACCACCTTTTAGTTTAGTTTATTTCTTCTAGTGCTTTCTTATGTTATATTTCATTTAGTTCTGCTCTAATCTTTGTTATTAATTCTTTCTAATTCCATTTGTGTTAGTTTGTTGCTGATTTTCCAATTCCTCCAGGTGTGCAGTTAGTTCTTCAATTTTAACTCTTTCTTCTTTTTTAATATGTGCATTTGTTGCTATAAATTTCCCTCTCAGTACAGCTTTAGCTGTATCCCATAGGATTTTATATATTGTGTTGTCATTTTCACTCATTTCAAGATAGTTACTGATTTCTTTTGAAAATTCTCCTTGACCTAATGTTTGTCTAAGAGTGTGTTGTTTAACTTCCATATCTTTGTGTGTAATCTGGTTCTCTGGCTCTTATTGATTTCCAATTTCCTTCCATTGTCATCAGAGAAATTCTTTTCTATAATCTCAATCTTTCTGAATTCATTGAGAGTTGTTCTGTGGCCTAGCATGTTGTCTACCTTAGAGTATGATCCATGTGCCCTCAAGAAGAATGTATATCTACTCGTGTTTGGGTGTCGCATTCTGTATATGTCTATTAGGTCCAGCTCCTCTAATATATTATTCAGAGTCCTGGTTTCTGTATTGATTCTCTCTCTAGATGTTCTGTCTAATGTTGATAATGGTGTATTAAAGTACCCCACTATAATTGTAGAGGCATATGTGTCTCCACTTTGTCTTCCCAGTTTTTGCCTCATGTGTTTTGAGGCCCCCTGATTAGGTAAATAAATGTTTTTGATTGTTCTTTCTCCTTGAACAATTACCACTTTTACTAATATGTACTGTCTATTTTTGTCTCTTACAATAGTCTTGCATTTAAAGTCTATTTTGTCTGATATTAAGAAAGCTACTCCTGCCCTTTTTTGGTTATTGTTTGCTTGTAAAATTGTTTTCCAACCTTTCACTTTTAGCCTCCTTGAATCCCTGGGTCTCAGGTGGATTTCTTGTAGACAACATATAGATGGGTCATATTTCTTTATCCATTCTGCCAATCTCTGTCTCTTGACTGGTGAGTTTAATCCATTAACATTCAGTGTTATTACTCTCAAGAAATTTCGTTCATCAGCCATATTTTCTTTGGGTTTATTTAGGTCATATGTTGTTTTTATTTCTCTTTTAGTCTTTTTTAGTTGTTCTTACACTCTCCTCCAACTTTCTGTCTCCTGTGTTTTCCTTTCCACCTGTGGAACTTCCTTTAGCATTTCTTGAAGGGCAGGTTTCTTATTGGCATACTCTATTAATTCTTTTATCTTGAATATTTTGAACTCTCCCTCATTTTTGAATGCCAGCTTTGCTGTATATAGAATTTGTGGCTGGAAGTTGTTGTTTTTTTCTTTTAGTACCATCACTATGTCTTACCCCTTTCTTTTTGCCTCTGTGGTTTCAGATGAGAAATCAGCACTTAATCTTATTGTGCTTCCCTTGTATGTGATGGTTCTCTTTTCTCTTGCTGCCTTGAGTATTTTCTCTTTGTGTTGAACATTGGACATTTTGCCAAGTATATGTATTAGAGTAGGCCTGTTGGGATTTATACTGTTTGAGGTGTGCTGTGCTTCCTGTACATGTACATCTATCTCCTTCAGTAGGGTTGGGAAGTTTTCAGCCATTATTTCCTTCAACACTTCTATTCCCTTTCCCTTCTCTTTTCTCTCTAAAATGCTTATAATACATATGTTTGTGTGTTTTGTGTTTTCAGTTAAATTCTTTTGTCACTGCTGGATTTTTTCTATCTTTTTATCTCTCTGTTCTACTATCTGTTTGATTTCAGATGTACTGTCTTCCACATCTCTAATACTTTCTTCTGCCTGTTCAAATCTGCTTTTATGTGATTCCAGTGTCTGTTTGATTTCTTGGATTGTGCTGTTCATCACCATCAAATCCATTTTCTTTTCATGCATGTTTAAAATTTCTTCAGCATGTTCTCCCAGTGTCTTCTTAATATCCTTAATCTCTGCCTTTACTTTGTTAAGTTGGTCCATGGTATTTGTTTGGACAGCTTTGATTAGCTGTTCAATATTCTGCATCTCTTCCTGGTTTTTAATTTTTTCATTGGACTGGTCCATATCTTCCTGTTTCTCAGCATGGTTTCTAGTTTTTTGTTGCCCTCTTGTCATCATTTTATCTTGATGGGTTTAATCAGTTGATTAGCTTCTCTCTCTGCTCCAGAGTTTTATTTTGCTGGTGGTTCTGTGTGTGTGTTAAGTTTTCTCTTTGGCATGCTGTTCTTCATGTTCTATTTCCTTGGTGTTTTCTACGTTCCCTAGAATGAGAAAGATTATGGCCAGAGAAATCAAAAGAGGTAAGAAAGGAAAAAGGATAATCTTAATAATAATAAAAGTTAGAAGAGGAGCTGTATAAGACTTAGTGAAATGAATATTTTACTCATGTAATCAGTGTGGCGTAATGGGGAAATAAAAAGTGGAGTACCTACAATGGAATGGGAAACCAATTAGAGAAAAATATATAGAATGACTTAAAAGGCCAGCATATGAAGAGAGAGAGAAAGAGTAAAGAAAGGACTAAAAGGAAAAAGTTAATTAAAACAAAAGTAAACAGAATAGACAAGATAGAAATTGAAACCAGTAAAGTTGAGGACTAATGGAATAAGGTGAAATGTAAGAACCACAACAGAAAGCAGAAGTTGGAAAGATGAAGGAAGGAAAAGAGATAGTGTTGGTATATAAAATCAATATAAACAGAAAATGCTAGGTCCAGGAAGAAGAAACACAGCAAAGAAGAAAAAAGCTAGCAACACCAAATTTTAAGGAAAAAGGATGGGAGGAGAAGAGAGAGGAAAGAAAACTAGAAGAAAGAAACAAAACAAAACAAACAAACTTGCAAGCAAGCAGTGAAACAAAGCTAAGGAAGAACAGCATTCCTTCTTGAGCCCTGTGGAACCTTTCAGTTTTCCTGTGTTCTTCAATCAATTACCGTGCAGGCTTCTCTCTGTAGGTGCTAAGGCAGATTTTAGCAAGTAAACTAAGTTACATTTTTTTTAAGTAACTTTTTTTTTTTTTAAAAAATAAGGGGCCCAAAAGAAGTTAGTTCAAAAATAATGTGTATGACATTCGCTATATTAGAAACCATGCATGTGTCCCCAGACCTCGTTTTCCTCCCTAGGTCTGGTTTTTAGAATGCTGGTGATAAACTAAGCCTGATTTATTATATGTCCATCCTGTATGGGAAAAGACTGTAACTCTAGGTATCTCTGGTCAACCTTAAGAGATATAGCAGGGGGCTATATCTGGTTGGCGTCCATCTCCCATATGGAGGGACCTGGGTTCAATCCCCGGGACCTCCTGGTAAAAATTTAAAAAATATATAGAAGGTGCGTGGGCCGCCAGGCCCTGTGCGCGGGCGCACCACCAGTTCCCGCGAGCCACACAGCAAGATGATGACATAATAGGAGAGTGACACAAGGGAGAGGCAAGATGAGACGCACCGAAAAACCAGCAACTAAGGTTGCGCGGGCAGGATGCCTCTCTCCTACATCAGAGATTCCAAGGATTGAATCCCAGTGAAGACAGGAGGAGAAGGATGAGAAGAGAGGGCAGAAAATGGACACAGAGTTGCCCAGCGAATGGACACAGAAACAGCAAAAACGGGGGGGGAGGGGGAAGGGGTGTAAAAATGGATAAAAGTAAATAAATAAATAAATCCTTAAAAAAAAAAAAAATAATGTGTATGCTATCCCTGTCCTACGGTAACAGCTGGATGTTAGATATCCCGGTGAATCACTACTTTTAGAGGAGTTAGGAATTGCACTAGGGATTTCAAATATTCAAGGCAGAAATTCCTCCATTGAGCTAACTTACTATTTGGGTAATCTAGCTCTTCAGAAAGCTATTTAGTCACTTTCCCCTGGGAAGGTTTTAGTCTCCAGTGGCAGCAGGATTCAGCAGGCTGTATGAGCAGATCCGCCCTCCCCTCTCCTAGTCAGGTTGTGTTCCCTTTTGAAATTCAAATGGGACCCTGGTGACTGAGTTCACCTCACTGAAATGCTTTACAAGCCTCTTCTAGACTACCCCCTCCTCCCTGGGGACTCTAAATACACTTGTGAAAACTTATTAAGCACTACCCACTGCATGACTCCCTTAGGGGAGTTGAAGTTTTGATAGTCCTCAGCAGGAAACCATAAAGTTGCTGAGTCCACCCTCTCTTAAGCCAAGCCTCTCTATCCCAGGGCAGTTAGGTAAATCAGGCTTTCTCAGCAGATTCACCTCTCCCCTCAGTCTGGTGCCACTTCAAGCCAGCTGGTGTGCTCCCCAAAGCTCTAAGGGGGTCCAGGCAACCAAGCCCACAGAAAGGAAACCCCTCTCCACCCTTTGCCAGAACCCTCCCACTCTCAGAGAGTGCTCCCTCTCACTGGGTAGCCGGTGGGAGTTGGGGCTCACCCTAGCCCTTTGCCCTGAGGGTGGGGCTTAGCCATCTGCATCTGCAATTTCCAGCTTGGGGCTTAAAACTAATGGGTTATCTTAGGCAATCTATCTTCCTGTCCAGCTCACTTCAGATCGATGTCCCAAAGGCTTTCATTCATTGGGCTGCCAGAACAGCTCACTTGGGCACGATCCAGTTCCCAAACAGCTGTCTTTTGTGAGAGAGATGATGAGTGCCCACCTAAATGGACACCATCTTGGTCCCTCCCTGTAGCCAATTTCAATGTTGAGTATTTTAATCCATGAACACATAATATCTACCGACTTATTTAGATTTTCTTTGACTTCTTTCATCAGAGTATTGTAAATTTTCATAGGGATCATGTAAATATTTTATGTTTTATCTAATTATTTCATTTTTTCTTTCATTGTAATTGACATTGTTTTTTATTGCAAATTCTATTTGTGATTTGCAAGTATATAGGAATAGCAGTAGTCTTTTTTGTATGTTAAGTTTGCATCCTGTGTCCTTGCTCTAATCACTAAATACTCTCAAAGTATTGTTTTTGGAATCCCTAGGGATTTTCAACCAAGCAATCAGATCACCCTCAAACAACAACAGTGTTATTATTTGTTTCAATTCTTTATATTTTTATTTTTTATCTTCTTGTGTTATAACACTAGTTAGAAATTCCAGTTAGATGTTTATAAGAAGTGGTGTGATGGTACATCCTTAATTATTTCTGATATTTGGAAGAATGAATTCATTTGCTCACCACTAAGGATGATATTAGTAGTAGGATTTTTATAGATGTTCTTCTTATATAGTTCCCTCAAAGACGGTCTTTTTTAAATAGAGGTCCTGTGTGATTTTTAATTTCTTCACAGCAACTTGATCCCATTAAACTCAACACAAATTCATAAAATTCCAATTATTTTAAAAAGATCCCAGCAAAGCAGTTTCAATCATTTAGAGTTAAATTGCATTGCATTCCCTGCAAACCTCTGCCCAAGTTCTGATAACTGAATATAAAATGAAACTATGCATTTATAAAGCCCAAAGTCATTTTAGCTTCTTGGTACTCTCTGACTAAGAAAATGACCTAGACCTGACATCACCTATGCACAACTTAAGCTAAATTAATATGCCCTGTTCCTTTATTTCTTCCTTTCTCTTAGGAGTTCTTCTTTTATTGTACTGTGCAAACACTCCTACTATAGTCTCTGGAACTTTTCCTGCTGAGATGGGCTACCATTCACACTACAAATATGTCAGTGGTACATTCCTATAAATAACTTCTGATGTACTACCATCTTGTGTTCAAATATTTATCATGGTTGTCTCTGAAATCCTGTTACAAACTAACTAGTCCTTTGTTAGCTGGTGAAGTTTCCCTCTATTTCTAATATATTGAGAGTTTTATTATGAAAAGGAACACTTTCAAATTTTTATTCTGAATCTATTTAAATGATCATATTATTTCTTTTTTAACCTACTGATATGGTTGGGTATATTGATTCATAAATCCCATTTGTTTGGTGTGAACTTCTTTTTGTACAATTTTTATTTAATTTGCTAACAAGTTGTTGAGGCTTTTATCTCTAAGCATATGAGCAATATTATATTTTTACTCTCTTGTATTGTCATTATCCGGTATTGACAAGAGAGTAATGCTTGCCTCGAAGAATGAATTAGGAAGTGTTCCTCTGCTTCTAATTTTGGAATATAATGGATAATTGGTGCTTTTATTAATTAAATATTTGTTAATGAAACCATCTTAGGTGGGTGATTTCTTTTTTGGAGGGTTATTACTTATTCAATTCATTTATTATATATACAGACCTAGTCATATTATCTATTTCTCCTTGTGTGGAGTTTGGTAGGTTGTGGTTTTCAAAGAACTGGTACATTTCTTTTAAGTTATCAAATATGCATGGGCAGAGCATTTCATAGTATTCCTTTATTATCTCCTTAATGTCTGTGGGATGAGTAGTGTTGTTGCCTCTTTCATTTTGAATTGTGATAATATGTGTCTTCAGTCTTTTTCTCTTAATTAGTGTTGGTCAGAGAGAGACAGCTATAGAAATGTCAACCTATTCTAACACTGGAGTCAGAGTTGGAAGCAAAAGCACAACTCAAACAGGCTCCAATGTAAAGAAGTATTATATCATAGAGAAGACACAGAGCAAGATCAGATTTACTAGGGGGTGTCGGTTCCCCCAAACCAGCTGATTTCAATCCATAGCAGACCCAGGGGGATATTCTATGGGCAGCAGTCCTCTCTTCTGTTTGTGTGTTATAGTGGAGAAACCCCATTGCTGGGATAGATATAATGCTGGGGTGTGAGCTGGCTGTCAGAAAACATGTCCACCAGAATCAGACTGTCTCCAGTAAGTATTTCCATAAGCTCAGGCAATCAGGAAAGGAAGGTACATTATTGGCAGCCCCTGATCTCCTAGAGGATTGTGTTTTATCATGCTAGTTTGAAACATGTGGTCCTGAGCACAGGATGTCATTATGGGAGTCAGGGAATGATAAGAGTCTGCTAGGACTTTCCTCCAAAACAGTTAATCTTTTGGGGGTTTTATCAATTTTATTTTTCTTTTCAAAGAGGGAACTTTTTATTTACTTATTTTATTTATTGATTTCCTAGTATTCGTTTCATTTTTTTTTCTTTTGTAATTGTTATTATTTTATTTTCCTAGCTTTAAACTTAAATTGCTCTTCTTTAACTAGTTTACTTCGGTGTAAAATGAGATTATTGATTTTAGATCATTCTTCATTTTAAATATATACATTTAATGCTATGCATTTGCCCCTAAATACATTTTTTCCTTTATTCTCAGAACTTGATGTCATATTTTCATTTTTATTTAGTTTGAGATATTTCTTAATTTCTCTTAAGACTTCTTTTATGATTCATATATTATTTATAAGTATATTATTTAATCCCCCAGATATTTGCAAAACTATCTATTTTTTAAAAGATTCTAGTTTAATTCCTTTTATCTGAAAACATATGTTGTATGGTTTATGCAGTTGTTAAAAAGTGTTTTATTTTGATCAGTAGTAAGTTCATCTTCAGTCATTTACAGCAACAAGGAGGCTCTCAAGAGGTAACTCTTAGGCACCCTATATTACTAGGCTAAGATTCAATTTCAAAATTAAAATTTAATAAGTACAGTCATCCCTATCAAAGGCCTATCAATGGTCCATTCTCCTTCACTAGTCACTGCCCCTCTACGTGGGGGTTCTTACTGTCTCATTAGAGAATGTGCAGAGCAGCCCAGGAAGGTGATTTGATATTCTTAGGGTTGTTGTGTGGCTCTCCACTGACTGTGACAATGCCCCATGAACACTTGAACACATTCATATGCCTTAGAGGTATGCCCCAGGTGAACCTCCGCCCATGTATCCCCCATCACTGACACCCTACAACAATGATCCTCCCTTTCCACAGTTGTAACCCTTCTGTGATCCAAAACATCATCAAAAATGAAGTGAACAAAATAACCAAATACAATCAATAAGAAAATGAAATAATGATACCTTAAAAAATAACATATAAAATAAAAAAATTTAAAATATAAATTTGAAGTAATAAAAATTATTTAAAAATATAAATTTTTAAAAAGATGACATTATCTCTTTCATCATTTTAAATTATGTTGTCTTGTAGGTACAGTGACATTTTCTTCCATTTATTCCCCCAGGGGGTTATTTTTTTCATTTTGTCTTCAAAGAAGCTTCAGCTTACAGAAAAGTCATATAGAGAATATAGGAGATAAACGTAAACCCAAAATCCTACCCCTTTCCCCCCTTCCCCTATTAAGAACATTTTACATCGTGATGTAAAATGTTGTTCAATTGTGGCTTCTCTCTAAACCAAACAGCATATAAATGCATTACTTTCCCTCAGCATGGACAATATTCCCAGGGATGAGACTCCCTAGCATTAAGTGATTACTACTGATCACCAACTAGCAATGCAACTGGAAAAAGACATTGACCAAAATGGGGAAAGGGTAAACTCAAATAAGTTTATATGGCTTGGAAATTTCAAAGGGAGTAGGGAGAGCATTCCAGAAGTTATGCTTATGCATTTCTCAACAGGATCTCATTTAAGGACCAAGTAAATATTGCCTTGAATATTAGGGTTTCTGAGGTCTCTGGAGACATCCAGACACTATAGGCAGGGCTGGCAGCTCAAAGTTTGGTGGCCTGCTAGTAGGCCCTAATTTGGCATAAATTATGCACAGTGTGACAGAGATGGATTCACTTGAGGTTTCCATACACATGGCTCTTCTGCCCCTTCTATTTGAACTTATAGTTAGTACTAGAGTTGAAAGGTATATGTCCAAGAGACTTAAATCTTTGGGCTATTCATGTGCCAGTTGGGCCCTGGTTATCAACAGAATTGCAACACATACTCTACACCTCATTGGACTCACCCAGGACAACTAACAAGGAGATGATGAAAAATGACCATCCCAAGGAACAGAGAGTCTGCAATTGCAAGCAATGCAATTGCCCCATGGGATCTAAGCCCCTCTCAATTATAGATGGAGTGGGCATCATCATTCCAGAATCCTTAGGATTGGGGCATGAATGATGGACTATAGGAGATTTATTGTTATTCTACTATTCACTTATTGCCATTCTAGCAAAGGAAGAATTTTTATTATTGATGTGGAGGCAGTGACCACTGTAGGTTCTGAAGGGAGGGAGAGAGAAAAATAGATGTAATTTGGGGGCATTTTTGGGAGTTGGGAATTGTCCTGAATGACATCGAAACAACAGATACAGCTAATTAAATATTTTCTCATAACTTACAGAATTGTGTAGGAGAGGGTGTAAACTACAATGTAACCAAAATCCATACTTAGAGACAATGCTACAGGTGTGTTCATCAATTGTAACAATTGTATGACACTAATGAAGGATATTGTTAATGTGGGGAAAGGTGGAAAAGGTAGGGAGCAGGACAAATGGGAATCCCCTATATTTTTCAGGTAACATTTATGTAATCTAAATACCAATAAAACAATAAGGTATATTAAAATTCAATTAGATAAAAATGATACATAATATTTACAGGTCAACTACATCTTTGCTGGTTTTCTGTCTGCTGGATCTCTTACTGATAGACATGTTTTGAATCTCTAAGAATATTGGTGGATTTTTCTATTTCTGTTTGTAGTCCTTGTAGATTCACATTAGGTATTCTGACGATCTATCATTGTGTTCATACACATTAAGAATGTTTATTTATTCTTGGGCATAGATCACTATCTCATTATGTATTAACCTTCTTACTCTATAAATTTTTTTTTCTGAAACTTGTGCTGTCTGATTTTAATACAATACTGCTTTCTTTTTGTTTGTGTTATCATAGTCTATATTTAATCTATTCATGTCTTTAAATTTAAAGTGAATTTATTGTAGGCAATATATAATTGTATATATGCTTTAGTCTATTGTGCTGGTATTTGTATTTTGTGAAGGTTTTTTTCAACTCTTTCCTTTGACAATGATTTTTGTCATACTTAGATTAATATCTACCATGTTTGTTACAGTTTTCTGATTTTTGTATTTGACAGTTTTCCTTTCACCTTCTACTTTTACTGTCTTTATTACTTTATTTTCAAGCACTTTATCTCCTCTCTTTGCTATCATTTACTTTGAAAATTTTTGGGTAACAATAGAGCTCTTAACACACAATTTTAACTAATATAAGGTGAACTTTAATAGCACAAATCCACTTCAGATACAATGAAGTTACATTGCTATACAACATTGTCTCTTGCCTTGTTTGCCCAGGGACAGGCAAGTTATTACCTCCAAATCAAATAATAACTTGCTTTTCTTCTCTTTCATCTTAAAAGTTGTTACCCATTTTATACCCCAACCTGTGTATCGGTAAATTTTTCATGTTCACTTGAGTATATCATGTGAGGCATATGGAAAACATTTTTTCTGTGATATTTAATGCTGGTTTAGCAGACAAGAAATATAGAAAAGTAACAAAACTTTAATATCACATGCTATGGATGCACCTTCATGTATGATTTACTTTTAATTTACCCTACATTTGAAAATGAATGCTAGAATATCTTTACATGAAAAATACATTGTTTTTGAATTGTGCTCCATCAACTAACTCTATTAGGTGTATGGTAGGTAAAATAGGAAGGGAAGAATAAAAGTGCCATAAAATAAAATTATGAATAATAAGATATAAATCAGTTATGATGTAAGGAAATCAGGAAACATAAAAATAAAGGAAAAGAGAAAGAGAGAAAGGAAGAGTATATGGAAAAGTGATGACATGCATGAAATGACTTCATAAAGGGAGTGGAAAGTTTTGGTCATGCTAAATATAATTTTTGTGAAAGAAAGGATGATAATTACCATAAAATATGGATCCAGGATGCTTTGGTTTTGCTAATTAAGAAAGTAATACAACATTTTCTGAAAGAATAAATGCTGGAATATTGATATGAAGACATTTCTTTAACAAGTTGGGATAAATTAATAACTGGAGAAAGACTGGAATATTTCACTCTAAAATGACATCAAATTTGACCAGAAGTAATAAAAAACATGAAAAATCTGGTAAAAATTTCTTCATAGTCATAAATAAATGACTGGCCAAGAGTCAATGGTATAATCACAAATAAAATTGCATGTATTGGCAGATATCAGCAACATTAGTAGTAAGAAGAGTTTTTCTGCAATTGTGTAAATCTCAAAAACACATATCACTATGGAAATGCAGATGGCTTTACTGGTGCAGTAAAATTATTTTTGTGAACAGTGGTAGTCATTAAACCAAAATCTAATAAGAAGAATGAATTTTTCATAATGAAATACATGGAGACATGCAGGACCTGGTCAAGAAGAGCAAGTGTATTCCATTTGATAGCTGCCAAGTAAAGGAATTAAAATAAAAACAGACTTTTTAAGAGCTCTAAGTCAATCATAGACTTAAAGTCTGTGAATAGTCATTTGGACAAGTGACTGATTAGCCATTTCCTTTGATATGAGATGCAGGTTCTGTAAATAAAGTTGAGAGTAAATGTGAGTGAATTAGTCTACACCAGAATGCACATCCAACTACAAATTGCATCAATAAGAAACATGTTAACTTATAATTGAACATTAATGAGCAAACACAATTCTTTATTTTTTCATAATACATCATTGATCTTTACATGCCTTGTCAAGGAAACGCTGTCTTATTCATCCTTTATCTTGAGAATCTAGCTTGGCATACAAATTTGGTTTTATTTGTTTCACTTGACTAAAGTAACTCTGTTGTGCAGTTGCTTAAATACAGAACATTCTAAGATGCATGGCCTTTCTTCTTAGACAGCAAGAGATAATGAAAAAGGTATAGTATACACATGGAATCCAAATGCATAGAAAACAGTTTTCAGATTCTGAATTAGAAGGCATGGGGATCATTTTTTGTTGTTGTTTAGATATTCAGATTTAGCATCTGTTTATTGCATACAATAAGTTCTTTGGACTGTAAATTTGGGACTTTAGCTTGCTTAGAGATTGTTTTCCATTTATGCTATCTTCAAACCCCTCCTTTCCCTTCCTAAATTGCATGCTGGCATACTGTAGGATCTGTAGTTGCAGATTTAGGTACACTCAACATTAAAAATACTATACCATAGCAAATGTCCATATGGAACTGTTCCCTTTAAAAGGTATGGTGTTATAGTAAATAGAGGTTACCAATGTCCAGAGTTGCAGCAGGAAATTGGGCATTAATGTTCAGTTGATAGAGAGTTTCTGTTTAGGGTGATGGAATAGTTTGATAATAATAATGGTGATATTAGCACAGTGTTGTGAATGTAGCTAACACAATTGAATTGCCTATTTGAAAGTGGTTAAATGAGGAATTTTTGTTTTATATATATTATCAGAATAAAAATTTTATAAAAACTGCAGAACTGAACAACACAGAGAGTGAACCCTAATATAAACCATGGTCTACAATTAATAGTATAATAAAAT
The DNA here is from genome assembly GCA_026826555.1 of Tolypeutes matacus. Lineage (NCBI taxonomy): Eukaryota > Metazoa > Chordata > Mammalia > Cingulata > Chlamyphoridae > Tolypeutes > Tolypeutes matacus. The sequence continues at coordinate 35,428 of JAKSZT010053865.1, read as the reverse complement.
AACTTTGATTCACCAATTGTAACAAAGTTTTCACAGTAATGCAAAATGTTACTAATAACTGCCTGTGATGGGGAGCACATGGAAACCCTGTAATTTCTGCATGATTTTTATATAAACCAACAACATCTCTAATAAGAAAAGGAAAAAATGGAAATGAAGAGACAGAGTGTAGAGTTTAATTTTAACAATCAAAAGGAAAGTGTGTGTCATATCATGTTGAATCTGAATCTTTAAAACACTCACCAGTTTACTCGTACCCCACTTGTAGATGGGATACTTGTCAATGAGATAAAAACTTATCCTACAATTTCATGTACTCTTCAAGTACACATGAATGCAAGATACCAATCTTAATAATTAATTAATTTGTATTTGTAGTGGGGATGTATATAATTTCACAAGAAGAATGGTAAAGTGATAGAGTATACTTGCATATTGAAGGATAGGACAGGTGTGTAGTGATATTACTGGGTTTGGTGGTGCGGCGTTGATAGGTGGGTAGATTAGGAAGGGTGGGTTAGAATACCCAGGATACTGGGGGAAGAGATGGGAGAGGGACTAGGTGAACATCAGGATTTGTGGGTATGAGGTTGAAAGTACAGGAGTGGGAATGCTCTTATAACAATATGACAAGATAGTGTCACTGGGTTAGGGTGTAGGTTGGGGGGACATTCAAGATGGGGCACATCTGGAGTAGGCTTCTGGGGAGTGTGTGAGTGTTCATCCTGTCATAATGTGTTGTGTCAGGGAGTGGAGACCCACATGGTGAGTGGGAAGGAGATGGGCCCCATCTTTGGGAGGAGTGATTCACACAGAAACAGACAGGTGGGTGTCTCTTAGAAGCGAGGGTGGATCTTAACAGAGGAGGATAATCAGCATGTCAAGATCTCTTCCTGCATGTAACTATGAATCTTGTCATCCCAATGAGTCAAGACAGGGAGGTGCCATATGCCCCAGGGGGATGAGGAGGAAGGAACAGAAGAGATCAAATGGGATATTGAGTGGTCAGGGGAAATGTTTTTCATTACCTTACAGTAATGGTCACAGGACATGGTAAATATCATCAAAAATTATTAAACTGTACCATCTCAACTGTAAACTATTCTGTAAACCATTGATAATGTTTAGTAGCTATGTTTCACTATCTGTATAACAGTTATAACATTGCTACCATCCACATAAAAAAGTTTTAATATGGGGTGAGGAAAGGGGGAAGAGGTTGGGTATATGAGAGTCTTTAGTATTCTGTGTGTGACTTTGCTGTGACCTAAAACTTCTTTGAAAATTAAATGAAACTTTGGGAGACACTGGGGAGTGAGAGGGGGAAGGTGCCATGGTACAGACTGGACACCCACTAATGCAGTGATAAAAGGAAAAATAATAATATTAATTTAAAAACTTTTTTTCCCATTTTTTGAATGTCCCAATACTTTAATTATATTTTATTGTTAGTTTATTTTTTCTGACTTTCCATGTTTTTTATCTCTTACATTTAAACTTATCATTATTATTTCATTTTCTTATTAATTGTATTTGGTTATTATATGGGTTTCATCTTCAAGGAAGGTTTAGATCACAGAAGGGTTACAACGGGGGCTGCAGAGGATCATTGGTGGGGGGTGTCTGGGATGGGAGATTCATGGGAGGAAGTTCATCTGAATATACATGAAAGACAAAATTATCGAAATGATCAAGGGGTGGGGCATGGTTACAGTGGATGGACAATCACTCAATAAATGAGAGAATACTGAATTCCCAGTCTGGAGAGCTCTGCCACATTCTCCAAGGGAGCAGCAAAAGTCCCTCGAATGCAGGGGCAGTGTCTGGCAAAGGAGGATGGTCCACTAATGGGTTCTTGTTATTGATGACTAGCATCACGAGTCTTTGCTCTTCTAATTGAAACATTGCCTACTGTTATGGAGTGCTTAAGGGTTGCCACCTGACAGCCTCCTTGTTGATCACATGTAGCCTCTCTCTAAGGCAAACTCAGCATATGAATGTTTTACCTTCCCCCCAGCATGGGACATGATTCCCAGATGAGCCTCCCTGGCAACAAGGGATTAACACCAAGTGCCAACTGGCAATACCACTGGAAAAAGACCTTGAATAAAGGAGGGAAAGATAAAGACAAATGAGTTCTTGTGACTAAGAGACTTCAGAGAGAGTTGGGAGGTCATCCCAGAAGTAATGCTTATGCACATCTCAGTAGGACCTCATAGAACACCAAAGTGGATATCACCTCACAGATAGGGTTCTGGAGACACCCAGGTCCTATATAAGGGAGGATAGCTCCAGAGATTGATGTCTTATCAGTGGATTATACTATGGAATCTGTGCTCCTGAGATTGGCAGGGTTGGACTTAAATAAGTCCTCCCTGCACTTGGTTCATCAGTCCCTTCTATTCAAACCTATATGTGATGCTGGAATTTGTAGGTGTACTACCAGAGCCTGGAGCCTTTGGCTTGCCCATGTGCCAGTTGTGCCTGGAATCTCAGTGGAGCTGCAACTCCTACTCTACAGCACAATGGACTCACCCAAGTCACCTGGTGAGGAGATGATGATGGACAACGGCCATCCCAGGGAATGGAGAGAGTCTACAGCTGCAGCCAGGATAATCGCATCCATCGTATCCATGGATATAAGTCCCCTCTCACTTGGAGGTGGAGTGGACATCACCACCCCAAACTCCTCAGGATTGGAGGAAGAGCTATGGACTGCAGTGGACTTAATGGTATTCTGTTGTAGACATATTGTGATGCAAGCAATGGAAGAAATTACAACAGTGAGGTGGAGCCAGTGGCCACTGGATGCTTTTAGGGCAAGGAATGGAAATGCAGTTGTAATAGAGGGGCTTTTTCAGGACTTGGGAATTATCCTGAGTGACATTACGATGACAGATATAGTCCATTTTACATCAGCATATAACATGCAGAACTGTGTGGGAGAGAGTGTGGTCTACAATGTGAACTATGGTCCATGCTTAATGGCAAAGCCCCAGGATGTGTATAGCCATTGCAGGTGATGTGCCACACTTATGAAAGATGTTTATGTGGGATGTTATGGGAGGTGTGGGAGGTGGGAAACATGGGAATCCTTGTAATTTTGGGGTAACATTTATGTAATCCAAGCATCTTTTAAAATGTAAAAAATAAATAAATAATTTTTTTTAATAAAAAGAAGAATGTGTTGCTTCCATAATCAGAAAAACAAACCAAAAAGAAAGAAACCTTTATCAAAAAATGTCTTAGTTTTCAAAACAATGTCTGGTAAAATATAAAGCAAAGGTTTCACAGATTGTGGACAAGCATATTTATTCACATTCTTTTTTGTATTTTACAGATTGAGGAGTGCCTAGAGTATGGCAAAGAATGGAAATAATATCATGGTCCTGGATCAGAGACATCTGTTCTCTTTGGTTACACCTCTGAGTTGTCCCTGTTGCCTGGCTACAAATGCCCTTCCTGAATTATTCCTTGACAGATATCATGGACCTTCAATAATATGTTTCTTACTTTTAAGACTATGTTGGAATTGTTCTGACCTCAGTTCTACTTCAGGTTTACATTCCAAATGCAGACATAGTCAGTTTTCCTGTTTCATTCTTTCTTCTCAAATATTCCAGCAAAGAATCTAACCACACATTTTATAAGAGGGTCATCTATGCATTTTTCTTGCTGTGTGACCACAACCAATAATTCATCCACTCCAGCCCTCAACTTTTTAATATTTAACATGATTATAATAAAGTATATTATAAATATGAATGATCCCAGAACTTGAAACTCTAAAGGAAATAAAATAATGTTAATCATGGATACTATCTAAAAGACAAAATAATCTTGAAACTCTAAAAGTCAAAATACTGTCAAGAAGCAAATGATTGAGCTACACTGTTGTCATATATCTGACTTTTCATTTACCTTTTCACTACAGAAAATAAAAATGGGTCTCAAATGATTATGTGATTAAATGAATCATTTCATGCTGGCAATATTCTTAGAGTGATCTTGAAGATATTTGTACAACTGTGGATTTGGGGATTAGCAGTGATTCTTATGCTTATATACCAAAAAAATTGGTTAAGCAAGAAGTAAAACATTTTTTTTTTTTTGCTTACCTGACAATATACAGAGGGGTAGTGCTAAAATTAAACTCACAGTAGTTGTGATGTAGAAATATGTAGGCCATTTTATCAAAGTCTTTCCATAATTTCAAGCCATGCAGTTTTCCTAATAGAAATGGAGAACAGAGATACTAAATAAATAACACGCAATCAAGTAGAGATAAGTATTAATCTCCATTGTATTCACAGAGTATCTGGAATACCAATGCTCTCTTTTGGCATCTAAGCATATCTGAGTGGATAGATAAAGATCAGAACTTCCTCAGTTACCAGGGTCAGTGTACGTAGTGAGGAGAGTGCTGAGGAGGTGGCAGCAGCTAGCTGCTTCTGTATGCATGGCTTTTTATATAATGGGCAGAGGGAAACCCTGGAGTTCATCTAGGAAAATCAGGTCATGAGCTTTGAGCTGTCTAGAGATTTTATTCTGATAATATTTTTATTACTTATAATTCGAGAGTTTTATCTGAGTGAATCATTGTCTAAAATATTGCAGGGCTCCTTCATGTGTTATTTGGGAGATGGGGATGAAGAGCATTTCCTGAAGGGACAGGCAAGTGTAAGTTAGGCAAGAAAATGTAAATAAATTCCACAGAAGATGTCAAAGATACTGGGTATTTACATGAGGCAAGAACAACAAGAATTCACGAGGGCAAAGTCAAAAAAATGGTAAAAGGTGTATATAAGTTTATACACCTTAAGTTTGAGTGAAGTTGTTATGGAAATATATAATCATGATCTTTCTATTGTAACTGCTATCTTACCATATAAAACCATATTTACATATGTCATCACTTGCCTCTGGTTAATGTGGCTCTTTTTTTTAATACACTTTAAATACATGAACTTTATGGTATATGATTTATAATTGAATAAACCTATTTAAAAAGATCAAATTTTGCCTGGAGAGAAGGGAATTGACAGGAGACAGGAATTGAAGAAGGACTAGAGAAAAATTTGGGGAGTTTACTCTCTGGTTGTAATGAAGATTACATGCATGAACATAAATATGTATTATATATATATACTATAAAATTATACATATACTTATAAATATATATATTATATATATTTATATATATATGTATATATATTATATATATACTTATAAGATTGTACGCTTTCATATGTGAAATTATTATAAGTTAATTACACTTCAAAATGAGCTATCCATTTATCCCTTTTTAAAAATTTTACATTAACATATTCCCTATTAAAAGTATAGACTTCCAATAATTTTCGTTTGCTTTTTATTTTTATTTTTTTATATATTTTAAAAGATGCTTAGATTACATAAATGTTACACAAAAATTACAAGGATTCCCATGTTCCCCACCTCCCACACCTCCCATAACATCCCACATAAACATCTTTCATTAGTGTGGCACATCACCTGCAATGGCTATACACATCCTGGGGCTTTGCCATTAAGCATGGACCATAGTTCATATTGTAGACCACACTCTCTCCCACACAGTTCTGCATGTTATATGCTGATGTAAAATGGACTATATCTGTCATCATAATGTCACTCAGGATAATTCCCAAGTCCTGAAAAAGCCCCTTTATTACAACTGCATTTCCATTCCTTGCCTCAAAAGCATCCAGTGGCACTGGCTCCACCTCACTGTTGTAATTTCTTCCATTGCTTGCATCACAATATGTCTACAACAGAATACCATTAAGTCCACTGCAGTCCATAGCTCTTCCTCCAATCCTGAGGAGTTTGGGGTGGTGATGTCCACTCCACCTCCAAGTGAGAGGAGACTTATATCCACGGATACGATGGATGTGATTATCCTGGCTGCAGCTGTAGACTCTCTCCATTCCCTGGGATGGCCGTTGTCCACCATCATCTCCTCACCAGGTGACTTGGGTGAGTCCATTGAGCTGCAGAGTAGGAGTTGCAGCTCCACTGAGATTCCAGGCACAGCTGGCACATGGGCAGGCCAAAGGCTCCAGGCTCTGGAAGTACACCTACAAATTCCAGCATCACATATAGGTTTGAAAAGAAGAGACTGATGGACCATGTGCAGTGAGGACTTATTTGAGTCCAAGTCTGTCACTCTCAGGAGCACAGATTCCAAAATAGAACCCACTGATAAGGCATCAATCTCTGGAGCTATCCCCTCTTTGTATGTGATATTCATCAATGCTTTTTTTTTTTTTTGTATTTGTAATTTCCTCTTTCATTATTGCATACTTACACACATATGTTGTAATTTATTACCCATTCTATTCTTATGGCCCAGCTGCGAAACTTTTTTTGTTTATTACGATACCATTAGGAACATTGTTGTACATGTCTCTTGAGAAGAAATGTGCATTCTTGTGGGATATTTAATTAAAATGGGGATTGATTCATCATTCAATGCATATGTTCAGCTTTGGTGTATAGCCAACCCATTTTTTTCTTCAGAATTGTTGCTGTGAAATATGGGATGCAGAATCTGTTTAATTAATTCAACAATGTCTGAGCGCAAAAAAAAGGACATAGTATGCAGCTGTTCCTGCTGCAAAACTCTTACCATATTGATTTCCAAAAAAAAAAAAGACTGAATTTTATCAGGACAAGTCACCTTTTGTAAGTGTTATCTCCAGTTATGTTGTTCAAAGGATAACAATGAAAGAATGAGCTGTAAAGCTATAACCTACCTACCTGTAGGTATCAAGTGATTGGTGGTCAGTTTCTCTCACAAATGTTTTAGTCCACTTTACCTTTGGTCAGTTGGTTTGCTTTTACAAACCTTTGCAAGAAATAAGGAAGAAGCCTTGTGTCTAAATAATTCAATACCTTTCTTTCACTTATAGTTCAACCAGTTTAAGTTCAGTGAAAATAAGGAAGAATAAACTTGCTGAACTCAGCAGGATTTTATTAATCCATATTCCTCTATGTCATTATATATTGTAGATTACAACTTAGGCAAATCTGTGATTTCACCCTATCATAGCATAGAATAAATGTGGTGGTGGCACCTGAGAATTTTACCTTGGATTCACCTAACCTCCTAAGGAAAGTTCCATAACGTATAGTGTTTTTTTTCCCTTTTTATTGTCATTTTAATAACTTGTAATTCATACTTGATGTTCAGAAAATAATCAAGCATCTACAAAATACACAGATTTGCTGGAAGTGACCCTGGAAATGTTAAGCCACATGCATGGTATCACCAAGCAATTGTAATTTTAAGGGAATACTGAGAGAGGTGAGAGATTGCATAGCTAACAGACTCCATGTTCTGCTCTTGATTTGTGCACTTGTTTCCATGGTGATATGTTACTGAATAATTCCCCACTGATGAACTTTAAAAAGAATTTAAAACCAAACAAACATCACTTTAATATAGCAAATGTTTCTTTTGCCATCTTTCTACATAACACGATTTTGGGAGCCTGATCGTGCGTGGAATTCTAAACTTCATTGCCCATCTCACATTTCCTTTTCTTTTTACGTTGGTTGGTGGAAAGTCATGTAGAATAATACATTGTAGGCATTGCACTCACTACACCTTATAAATCTCAGATTCTTAACTTAGATTGCTACAAAGCTAGTGTAAGTGCTAGAGTTTCTTCAGATTTTATGAGCATAAAATGTATATCTTCTGATAAAATAAATTTATCTTAAACTTAAAAAAGAGTGAATTTAAGGAAAGCCTACACTTTCAGTCATGGCACTCACAAATGTCTTTAGAAAAATTAAAGAGCAATCTGTTGACTTGTTTCATAAAATCATTTCCTCAAACTGTCAGCATCAGGATAATATAATGATTTTGAAAATGCAGACGCTCAGGATTCATCCAAACCTACTAAATCAGAAAGTGCACTTGAACAAGCACCCCAGTTTATTAAAAAATACAATAAATTAAAAAATCTGGGGCATTTCCTTCTAGGCGATTATGTACTGTGAAATTATTAGGAAAATCAGTCTATAAAGGACTATACATATAAAACAGCCTAATGTGGTAGTTGCATGTATTCTTTGAATTGCCACAATTGGAATATGGTCAATTAGTTCCATAGGAACTAAGTGCAGAAAGAGAGCTTTGGATATTCTTCAGCAGTTATAGTGAAAGCATATTACACAATTAAGTGATTAATATTTCACAGATTCATCTGAGCAGTTATGCAAAAGTCTCCTAGTATGTTTGCACACACACGAACACAGATTCACACATCCCGCTTTGCTGTATCACATAAATCTCCACTACTGAACATAAGGTCAGTTACAAAAGAGTTACAAGATAGCAATACCTTGTAATTTAAATGGAATAAAAGTGACACAGTGAATCAAGTTGTCAAAGTTTGGTATATAAACTTGTTTTAAAATTAATAAACAGATAATCCTAATACCCATTTGTTCTGAAATTATGTATAGATCAATTCCATGTCAGACACTATGTTAGTGACATCAAAAATGTAAATAATTTTGCCAAAATATTGAAAAATTTTAAATCAAATAGAGAATTATACAGAATTATTTATTTAAAATAGCATTATGTTTACACAAATTTGTGAAAGTTTCATAATATCTAAGTAAAATAGTGACTAGAGAGTGAGAAAACAAGGTTAGGATTTGCAAAACAGGAAAAAGAAATAAAATCAAATTTGTTGATAGAAATTTATCTTTTCCCATCATTTTATGTTGTGCTGCATTACTATATTAAACTAAAAACTGGTTATATACCTGCATATATATGTATATGAATTTTTAAATATTTGTAATTCTTCCATAAGTGTGAAAAATAGTGAAGTAAAAGGATATCAGTATATAAAGGGAGAGAATTGAGAAATATATACTGCAGAGGAAGAAGTATTAGGAATGTGATATTTAATTAATTATAAACAATAATCTAAATATCTCAGAATATACAAAATATTTAAATAGAGCAGGAAGGATGGAAATTTAAGGAAAGTAGGGAGAAGTATATCAAATATTTTATCAGGTATATTTATAAGAAAAGTACAAGGTAATTATAAGGCAAAACAATTAATTGACAAGCAAATATTACAAAGCAAAAATGACAATGAAAGTGAGGTTCCAGGAAAATGGCATTATTGTAGATAGGCACTGCTGAGCTCTTTTACAAAAAACACCTGAAAAGGGACAACACCTAACTGAGCTGTTTTGGAATCCACAGATCAGGAGGTTTTAGGGTATCTATCTGGAGGAAGTTGGACAATGAGATAAAGAGCCCAAGGGAAAACTGTGAAATGCTCACCCATTGTTGCTGGAAATGGCAAGCAGCTAATCCTCACCCTCAAGACAAATAAACTCCATGGATTCCCAGGCTTTAAAAAGCCAGCTGAGGGGTAGGGAGCATTCAGAGGAGGGAAGAGTCTAGTGAAGCATGGAGAGAAGTTACCTTTCTATGGGTTTGGACACCTGAGCCCTCTTAGAATCTTTGGTAGGATATTAGCCAGCACTGATGGGGTTCTGGGGAGAGGAGTAAGGGGAATCTGCTTAGGAAGGCTGTCAAAACCAGCTGCCCTGGGAGAGAGGAACTTGGTCAGTGCATTAGTCAGGGTTCTCTCAGGAAACAGAATCAGCAGGAGATATCTGTCAATAATATGAGATTTTATGAGTCTCTCACATGACTGTGAGGATGCACAGGTTCCGCAGGCAGGCTGCAAACCAAGGGCTCTGATGAAAGTCTGATGAAGGGTCCTTGATGAGTTTCTGGGAGAAGTTTGCTGTCCAAAGATGAGCTGGGAAATTCTCTCTGAATGTTGAAATCACTTCCCCTTTAAAGGCATTCAACTGACTGGATAAAAGTGTCACGGATTGCTGATGCAATCTTCCTGATTGATGCAAATATAATCAGCCATGCATGCAGTAAACTCACTGGTGATCAAAGTCCATAAATGCTCTTGTATTACAATTAGCCCAATGATTGCTGAACCAAACACCTGGACACAATTACCTGGCTGAGTTGAACACATTAGCCTAACCATCACAGTCAGGGAGGGTGCTGAGACAGGCAACTAACTACCCTGGCCCCTGAAAAAGATTAGAAGTACAAATCACATAAGGGAAATGGGGACAGGATAAACCTGATAAACTTTAAAAAGCCCATTTAGTTTAAAAATCTGCTGTAGTGCAGTGGTGGAATTTCAATCTTGCATGTAGAAGGTCACTGGTTCAAGTCCTGATACCCCTAAAAGAAGAGATCCAGGTAGAGTTAAGGCACTCAGCTAGTACTTCATGATAGGGAACCTATATACTATGTATTTACTGTTTTCTTTTGAAGTTTATTCTTCTTTATTTGATATTAATTTATTTTATTTGTTAAAACTGAATACATCACCAATGGAGGGCAGGATGCAGGGTGATTAATTGATGAGCACCAGCAGCCTGAGATGTTCTCTAAGGGCCAAAGAGAGAAGGTTGCTTTTCCTAAGTTGCTTCTTTGTTGCTGTTTTGTTTCTTGTGTGTTTGTTTTTCCATATCTTTGTTTCCTTTTTTTCTTTCACCTATTTTTCATCCTACTTTATTTCTCTTATTTTGTTCATTTATCTGCCTTCTGAATTCTGTTGCTTTTCTTCCATTCCTCATTCCTCCCCTTCTTGTTTGGTATTAATTTTTTCTGTTTCTCACTCTCTCCTTTTTTCTCCCTTTCCTTCTATTCTCTTCTAAATTGTCCAGCCTTATAATTCATTCTAAATTTAAAAAAAAAATTGTTTCTTGTTGCATTTTATTCTCCTCATCTGTCTGGCCTTTAAATTCATTGTTTTATCCTATTTTGAGTCTTGTTTCATATTTATTTATTTAAACTCTTTTTATTCTTATTTCCTTGTGTTTTTTATTATTTTTACTCATATTACTTAGTTTCTTAACTAACATGCTTCCTCTTCTATCTTTATTTGTGTTATTATTACTATAATTCATTTCTCTTCTTATATTCTTTTCTCTGGTCCTAACATATTTTTGCAAAGGAACACAGTCAGTTGAAAGGATATAGAATAAGAGTAACCAAATATCAAACCTTACCACACACAAAGAAGCAACAAAATAAAACCCTAGAGTAGAAAGAGAAGCTAACAAACCAAGTAAGCCCATCAAGATAAACAAATCCCCAAACACCAACAAAAACTTACAAGTCATCCTAAACAACAAGAATATGTGGCTTATTCCAATGAACAAACTAAAAAGCAGGAGAAGATGCAGAATGAAGAACAACTTTTTTAGTTGTCCTTTTAGTATGTCCAAACAAATATCATTAAACAACCTAATGAAGTGAAGGAAGAGATAAAGAATATTAAGGATACACTAGAGTAACATATTGAAGAAACTGTAAACATACATAAAAAGATAAGGGATCTCTTGGTGTTGAATGGCACAATGCAAGAAATCAAAAACATATAGTAGGAGTGCCCAACCAATCAGGGGACTCCACGATAGTAGGAGCGCCCAACCAATCTGGGGACTCCATGTAGCAAGAGCGCCCAATCAGGAGGCTTCCTCAAACACCATATATACCCATGACTCCACCCCAATAAACGAGACTTGATCAGGAAAAAAAAACAAAAAAACAAAAAACAACAAAAAAATATGCTTAAAGCTCATAACAGCAGGCATGAACAGGCAGATAAAAGAGTCAGTGATGTGGAAGACAGCACAACTGAAATCAGACAGATAGTAGAAGAGATAGATAAAAGATAGAAACAATCCAGCATGCAATTAGGGATTTGAATGACTACATGAAACAAACAAACATACACATTATAGGCATCCCAGAAGAAAAAGAGAAGGGAAAGGGGGCAGAAGGAGTATTGGAGTAAATGATGGCAGAAAATTTCCCAACTCTTTTGAGAGATACGGACATACATGTCCAGTTAGTGAAGCACACCCCAAATCCTAACAAGCCTACCCCAAGACATATACTTGTCAAATGTTAAATCCTCAAGACAAAGAGAGAATACTGAAAGCTCCAAGAGATTCATCACATACAAGGGAAGCTCATTTAGATTAAGTGCAGATTTCTCATCTGGAACCATAGAGGCAAGAAAGCAGTGGTATGACATAGTTAAGATACTAAAAGAAAAAAATAAAAAATTCTGGCCAAGAATTCTCTATCCAGCAAATCTGGCATTCAAAAATGAAGGAGAGTTCAAAATATTCACAGATAAACAGAAATTAAGAGAGATTGTCAATAAGAAACCTGCCCTTCAAGAAATACTAAAGGGAGTTCTGCAAGTTGAAAGGAAATAAACAGAAGAGAGAGAGTTGGAGGAAAGTGTAAGAATAACTAAAATGATAAAAACAGAAATAAAAACAACATAAGGCATACATAAACCTAAAGAAAGTATGGCTACTGTAAGTAATTCCTTGACAGCGATAATATTGAATACTAAGGGATTAAACTCTCCAATCAAGGGACACACATTGAAAGAATGGATAAGGAAATATGACCCATCTACATACTGTTTACAAGAAACTCACCTTAGGCACAGGGACACAAAGTGTCTGAAAGTGAATGGTTGGAAAACAAGTTTACATGAAAACAATAATCAGGAAAAGGAGTAGTAGCTATTCTAATATTGGACAAATTAGACTTTAAATGCAAAACTATTGTAATAGATATATACAGAACATTACACCTAAATACAGCAGGATATACATTCTTCTTGAGCACACATGGCTCATACTCCAGGATAGACTACATGCTAGGCCATAGAACAATTTTCAATAAATTCAGACAGAATGAAATTATACAATGTAATTTCTCTAACCAAAATTGAATTAAGCTGGAAATCAGTAAAGTGCAGAGAAACAGATTAGTACAAAGATTTGGAAGTTAAACAACATACTCCTAGACAATCAGTGGATCAAGAAGATAATTACAAAAGAAATGAGTAACTACCTTAAAACAAATGAAATGACAACACAATATATCAAAACCAATTAGATGCAGCAAAAGCAGTGCCGAGAGAGACATTCATAACCATAAATGCATACATTAAAAAATGTGATAGAGCTAAAACCAAAGACTTAAGTGCACACATAGAGGACTTTAAAAAGAGCAACAAACTAACCCCAAAGCAAGTAGAAAGAAGGAAATAACCAAGATTAGAGCAGTGCTAAATGATATTGAAAATAAGAAAGCACTAGATAAAAACAAAAACAAAAGCTGGTTCTTTGAGAAAGTTAATAAAGTTGACAAACCCTTAGCTAGATTAACAAAGAATAAATGAGAGAAGACTCAAATACATAAAATAAGGAAGAAGGAAGGGTATATCTCCACTGACCCCTCAGAAATAAAGTGTAGAGTAAGAGAATACTTTGAAAAATTGTATGCTAACAAGTTGGATAAATTAGAGGGAAAAGACAAATTCCTAAAAACACACAAGCAGCCTACACTGAAAAAGGAAAAATTTATGAGCTCAACATACCAATCACAAGTAATGAGATAGAATTAGTCATCAAATACCTCCCAACTAAGAAGAGCCCAGGACCAAACCACTTCACAGGTGAATTCTACCAAGCATCCAAGAAAGAACTAACAGCCAACCTGCTTAAACTTTTTGAAAAAATAGAAGTGGAGAGAACGTTACCTAACTCATTCTATGATGCCAAAATTACCCTAATATGAAAGCCAAACCAAGATGCCACAAGAAAGGAAATCTATAGACCAAACTCTCTAATGAACCTAGATGCTAAAATTCCCAAAATATACTTGCCAATCGCATTCAACAACATATCAAACAATTTATACACCATGACCATTAGGGTTTTACCCCTGGTATGCAGGGATGTGTCAAAATAAGAAAATCAATCAATGTAATCCATCTCATAAACAGACTGAAAGAACAAAATCAAATGATCATTTATATAGATGGAGAAAATGCATTTTACAAAATCCAGCACCATTTCCTGGTAAACACACTTCAAAAGAAAGGAATAGAAGGAAACTTCCTCAAAATGATAAAGGCTATATATAAAAAACCCACAGCTAACTACATATTCAAAAGTGAATAGTAATAGCTTTCCCTCTAAGATCAGGAACAAGACAATGATGCCCACTTTTACTGCTCTTATTTAAAATTGTGTTAAAAGTACTTGCTTGAGCATGTAAACAAGGAAAAGATATGAAGGGCATCCTAATTGGAAAGGATGAAGTAAAAATTTCACTATTTAGAGGTGACATCTTGCTATACCTTGAAAACCCTGAGAAATTGACAACAAAACTTTGAGGGCTTATAAATAAGTTAAGAAAAGTGGCAGGTTATAAGATCAATGTGCAAAAGTCAGTAGAATTTTTGTTCAATAATAATGAGAAGACTGAGGAGGAAATTAAGGAAAAAATACCATTTACAATAGCAAGTAAAAGAATCAAACACTTAGGTATAAATTTAACTAAAGATGTGAATGACTAGTTTGCAGAAAACTACACAAAACATTTAAAGGAAATCAAAAAAGACATAAATAAATAGAAAAATATTTCCTGGTCATGAATAAGAAGACTAAATATGATTTACATGTCTATCCTACACAATCTCTTTTACAGATTTTATGTATTCCCAATAAAAATAACCAAACCATTTTTGTTATTGAATTAGAAATGCTAACTAAGAAAGTTATTATTTAGAAGAGCAAGAGGCTCCAAATTGATAAAAACATATTGGAAAAGAGAAATGAAATCAGAAAAATTAACTACCTGACTTTAAAACATCCTACAAAGCTACAGTGGACAAAACTGTATGGTATCAGCAAAAGGATAGACATAATGACAAATGGAATCAAATTGTGAGTTCTAATATTGATCTTCACATATATAATGTAATGATATTAAAGAAGGCCACCAAGCCCATTCAACTGTGAAAGAATGGCCTCTTCAACAAACGGTACTTGGAAAACAGGATATCCATATCCAAAAGAATGAGAGAATAACACCATCTTAAACCTTATACAAAAATTAACTCAAGATGGATTAAAGATCTAAATATAAAAGCAAAGACCATAAAGATTTTGGAAGATAATATAAGGAAGCATCTACAAGATTTTGTATTAGAAAATGGTTTTTTGAACTTTCCATCCAAAGCATGAGCCACCAAAGAAAAAAATAGATAAGTGGGACCTCCTCAAAATTAAAAAACGTTTGCACCTCAAAGGAGAATTTCAAGAAGGTGAAAAGGCAGCCTGCTCAAGGGGAGAAAATATTTGTTAACCATATACCTGATTGGGGCCTATATCCAGCATATGTAAAGAAACCCTACACACTAAAAATAAAAAGACAAAGAACCTGTTTAAAATATGGGCAAGAGATTTGAATAGACACTTCTTAAAAGTTGAAATATAAATAGATAAAAAGCACATGAAAAGATGCTCAATATCACTAACTATTAGTGAAATGCAAATCAAAACTACAATGGAATATCATAAAATCAATTAGACTGGAAGATATTAAAATACAGAGAACTGCAAGTGTTGTAGAGAATGTGAAGGAATGAGAACACTTATCCACTGCTGGCAGGAATGTTGAATGGTACAGCCATTGTGGATAACAGTTTGGTGGTTCCTCAGCAAGCTAAGTATAGAACAGCCATATGATTCAGCAATCCTACTGCTGGGTATATACACTGAAAAATTGAAAGCAGGGAAAAGAACTGATATATGCACAATGTTTAAAGTGACATTATTCACTAGTATCAAAAGGTGGAAACAATCCAAATGTCCATCAACAGTTGAATGGATAAACAAATTATGGTACTTACATAAAATGCAAAAATATTCAGCTGTAAAAGGAATGCAGTGTTAACACCTGAAATAACATGGATGAATTTTGAAGATCTTATGTTGAGTGAAGCAAGCCAGGCACTGAAGGACAAATACTGCATGACTGCACTGATATGAATTAAGCAAATTGAGCATACTCACTGAGCTAGAGTCTGGAAGATAGGTTTACAGGATACAGAAAGGGAGAAGAAGATTGTGAGCCAATGCCTATATGGGCAATATCTATGATAAAGTGGAAGGGTGTAGTTGTACAGCTGATGGGCATGACAGTAGTGCAGTGATGCTATTGGGTTGGGTGGTGATGGTTTGTGAGGGCTTATGGGTGGGGAGTATGGATTGGGCTGTCCTTGGAACAAGGGAGAGAGTTGTGGAATGGAGCATTTGAACCCTGGGCAATTACAGGCATTTAGTTGACAGTACTACATTGAGAATATTCTTTTGGCAAATTTGGCAGGGGAGGGTTTCTGGTTTAGGGTGTTGAATGTGGGGGACATGTGGGACAGGTGCACCTGGAGCAGGCCTCCTAGGAGTGTGTGAGTGTTCATCTTGTCATAATAGGTTATATCACTGGGAGGAGACCCACATAATGAGCAGGAAATTGTTGGACTCCCATCCTAGGAAGTCCTACTATGTTCTGAAATAGAGGGTTAGGAGATTTTTGAGAGCATAGGCTGTGCCTAATAGGGGAGGACAAACCAGTATATGAAGCCCTCAATGTTGTTGCAAGTAACTATGAATGTTATTTTTCAAGTATTGAATCTTGGGGATCACCATGGGTTTTGAGGGGGGGTGGAGGAAGGATTTGAATAGACGGAATACACTGCATTTTCAGGGTGATGGAATTGTACTACATTATCTTGCAATGACTGATACAGGCCATGTTAAATTTCATCAAAATTTATAAAAATATATGTCCCAAAATGTAAACCCTAATGTAAATCATTGACCATAGCTAGTAAAAATGTTTCAATATTTGTACATCAATTGTAAAAAATGTACCAAATATATATAGAATTTTATTAATAGGGGAAAGGGGAAGAGGGGGTGATTTTGGGTATGTGGGAAATATACCCAAAGAATTAGCAATGTAGAAGACAGTATATCTGAAATCAAACAGATAGTTGAACAGATAGATAAAACGATAGAAAAAATCCAACAAGGAATTAGGGATTTGGATGATAATGCAAAATGCACAATCATACACATTATAGGCATCCCAGATGGAGAAAAGAAGGGAAAGGGGACAGAAGGAATTTTGGAGGAAATAATGACTGAAAACTTCCAAACACTATAGAGGGAGCTGGGAGTCCACGACCAGGAAGTGCAGTGCACCACAAAGAGTCTAAATACCAACTGGCATATTCCAAAATGTACACTCATCAAACTCTCCAATGCTCAAGACAAAGAGAAAATATGGAAAGCAGCAAGAAAAAAGAGAACCATCACATAAAAGAGAAGCTCAATATGATTAAGTACTTATTTCTCATCTGAAATCATGGACGTAAGAAAGCAGTGGTATGATATAGTTAAGGTACTAAAAGAAAATCTTTCAGCCAAGAATTCTCTATCCAGCAAACCTGGCATTCAAAAATGATGGAGAGGTCAAAATATTCAAAGATAAACAGAAATTAAGAGAGTATGCCGAAAAGAGACCCGCCTTTCAAGAAATACTAAAGAGAGTTCTGCAGACTGAAAGGAAGAAATAGGAGAGAGAGAGTTGGAGGAGATTGTAAAAACAACTAAAAATACAGAAAGAGAAATAAAAACAACATATGACATACAGAAAGAAAATATGGAAATGAATTTTACACCATGACCAAGTTGTTTTCATCCTGGGGATGCAAGGATGGTTCAGCAGAAGAAAATTAATCAATTTATTACACCACATATAATATACATAAACTCCAAGAAAATATGGCTAATGTAAGTAATTCTTGGAGAGTAATAACACTGAATGTTAATGGATTAAACTCACCAGTCAAGAGTCACAGATTGGCAGAATGGCTAAGGGAATATGACTCATATATATGTTGTCTATAAGAAACTCATCTTAGACCCAGGGATACAAGGATGCTGAAAGGGAATGCCTGGAAAACAATTTTACAAACAAACAATAACCAAAATAGGGCAGGACTAACTATATTAATATCAGACAAAATAGACTTTAAATGCAAAACTATTTTAAGAGACAAAGATGGACATTATATATTACTAAAAGTGGTAATCATTCAAGAAGAAAGAACAATCATAAACATTTATGCACCTAACAGAGGTGCCTCAAAATACATGAGAAAAACACTGAAAAAACTAAGTGGAGAAATAGATGTTTCTACAATTATAGTCACCCAATTATTTTAATACACTTTTATCATCATTAAATAGAACATGTCAACAAAGAATCAATAAATAAACAAAGACTTTGATTAATACAATAAAGGTTCTGTATCTAAGAGACATATACAGAACACTGCACACAAATATATTAGATATACATTATTCTCAAGTGCATATGGATCATAATCCAAGATAGATAACATAGATAGATAGATAGATAGATGATAGATAGATAGATAGATAGATAGATAGATAGATAGATGATAGATAGATAGATAGATAGATCAATCACATGCTAGGCCACTGAACTCTCAGTGAATCAGAAAGATTGAAATTCAACAAAGTAATTTCTGTGACCACAATGGAATGAAATTGGAAATCAGTATGGGTCAGAGAACCAGAGTAGACACAAGATATGGAAGTTAACAACACACTCTTAGACAAACAGTGGTTTAAGGAGGAAATCTCAAAAGAAATCAGTAACTACATTGTAATTAAAGAAAATAACAGCACAACATAATAAAACCTATGAGATGCAGCAAAAGCTGTACTGAGATGGAAATTCATAGCCATAAATGCATATATTAAAAAAGAAGAAAGAGCTAAAATTGAAGACCTAACTGCACACTTGGAGGGATTTAAAAAAATAACAAGAAATCCACACCAAAGGAAGTAGAAAGAAGGAAATAACAAAGATTAGAGCAGAATTAAGTGAAATGGAAAATAAGAAAGCACTAGAAAAAATAAACAAAACCAAAAGCTGATTCTTCAAGAAGATCAATAAAATTAACAAACTCTTAGCCAGACTAAAAACAAACAAACAAACAAACAAAAAACAGACTAACAAAGAAGAAAAGACAGCAGATGCAAATACAGAAAATAAGAAATGAGGAAAGGGATATCACTACTGACCCCACAGAAAGAAAGAGTATCATAAGAGGACACTTTGAAATATTATATGCTAACAAGAATGATAATTTAGAGGAAATGGACAAATTCTTAGAAACTCACAAGCATTGATGAAAGAAGAAATTGATGAACTCAGCAGAACAATTACAAGTAAAGAGATAGACTCAGTTATCAAAAAACTCCCAACTAAGAAAAGTCCAGGACCAGATGGCTGCCCAGGTGAATTCTACCAAACATTTAGAAAGAACTAACACCAATCCTGCTTAAACTCTTCCAAAAAATAGGAGTAGAAGGAACATTGCCTATATTTTTGTTCACAATGATTAATTAAATTTGACCATATATTGCTGAGAATTTTGAATCTAAAGGCATGAGGCATAATTTATTTTATTTGCTTTTTGTGTGTGCATCTGTGTGCAAGTGTATGTGCTGTTGTATACATATTTGTCTACTTTTAGTATAAGGTAAGACTAGAAATTTGTAGGTATTTGTGAAAATATCTGGTTTAAGAGATTTCTTTGGGGATATTTCAAAGTATGTTTTCAATTTTTAATGGTAAGATATCTGAAGTGTTTATTTTATCTAGTCTGATATTTGGTAATTTGTGGTTTTTAAGAAATTGGTCAATTTCTTATAAGTTGTCAAGAGTAAGATTGTAAAGCTGTTCTCAATTCTCTAGCATTATCCATTTAATGTCTACAATGTATTTAGTCCTAATATTTGTGATTTTGGCTTTTCTATTTGTATCTAGTTGAAGTCTTCCTCTAAAGATAGTTTTTCTGTAAATTTTGAAGAACCAACTTTTTGCTTCATTATTTCCACAATTTTCCTTTTTTAAATTTTATCATTTTATACTGTTTATTATAATTTACTTATATCTGTTGCTTTGTTTATATTTGGCTCTTCATGATCTAGTTCCTTGGATGGACTCAGCTTATTTATTTCATGATTTTCTTATTTACTAATTCAAGCATTTAGTCCTAAAAATATCATTCTCATCATTGCTTTTAGGAGGTCCAATATTTTTGATGCATTGTATTTTGTCTTAAACAAGGGGAATTGAATGAATAATGGATTTGAGGCTATAAAATAGCCAAATGAAGTCATTGTGAAGGTTAGGTATTCTTTCCAAATACTGTGGCATTCTTGTCTTGACTGCTTGTGATTCTTTGTCTTGGCCTCTTCTGTTGCATGACAATGCACATGGTGACCTCTGCTGACCACTTCCTCTTCTTCTGGGTTCCAATGACCTTAAAGTTCTTGCTTGCCATGGCTTTTTTCCATATTTCTAGATTTCATTCTGCTTATAAAAGTATTAGGATTAAGAATCATCCTGATTGAAGTGGATCAGACCTTAACCGAAGTAACCTCATCAAAAGGTCTTTTTAAGATTGAGTTCACACCACAGGACTGGATTAAGTTTAAGAACATGTTTCCCCCCCACAATGGAAGCAGGAAAAACCTAGGGCATACCTATAAGGCATATAAATGCATTCAAGTGTTCATGGGGCATTGTCACAGTGGGTGTAGATTCACACTACAATCAAAGGAATATTGAATACCCATCCTAGGGATCTCTGCTACATTCTCTAATGGGACAGAAAGAATACCCATATAGGAGCAGTGACTAATGGAGAAGGAAGGACTGTTTGCAGGCCCTTGATATTGGTGAATGACCTTATGAACTTTTACTAAATTGAGACCTCACCTATTATTATAGGGTATATAAGATTCAATTCCTGAAAGCCTCCTTGTTGACCAAATGTGGCCTTTCTCTAAGCCAATCTTAGCTTATAAATGCATTACCTTCCCCCCTTAACTCCCGGGGATGACCCACCCTGGCACCAAGGGATTACTAAAAAGAATCAACTAGCAACTCCACTGGAAAAAGATGTTGACCAAAAGGGGCAAAGTGTAAAGACAAGAGATTATTTTGCTAAGAGACATCAAAGGGAGTCAAGAGCTCATTCCAGAGGTTACGCTTATGCATGTCTTAGCTGGATCCCATTGACTGCCATAGAAAATTATGCTTCAAAGAGCAGGACTTCTGAGGGTTCTGGAGACATCCAGATATTGTAGGGAGGATGGACAGCTTAGGAGTTTTGTGCCCTGCGAGTAGGCCATATTGGTAACTTATGGTCAACAGTGTGACAGAGTTGGCCTCAGGTGTGATTTTCCTGCACATGACTCTTCTTCCCCTTCTATTTGATCTAATAGTTAGTGTTAGAGTTGATAGGTATATGTACAAGAAAGTTAAATGTTTGGGCTTCTCATGTGCAAGCTGGGCTCTGAATCTCAACAGAGTTGCAACACATTCTCTATAGTTCATCGTACTCACCCAGGACAACTAACAAGGAGATGGTGATGGACAACAAGCATCCTAAGGAACAAAAAGAGTCTACAACTGCAACCAAGAAAGTCCCAATCATCTGCCCCTAATTAAGAACCCTGTCAATTAGAAGTATAGTGGACCATCCCAGAATTTTCAGGATTGGGGAATGAACAATGGACTAGAGCAGACATACAAGTATTCTACTATAGACTCATTGTGTTTCTATCAATGGAAAAACCTTTATCATTAATATGGAGGCAGTGGACACTGGAGATTCTGAAAGGAGAGAGAAGGAAAAACAGGGACAATATGGAAGCATTTTTAGGACTTGGGAATTTTCTTAAATACCATTGTAATGACACATACAAGTCTTTATATATCTTGCCATAACTTACAAAATTGTGCATTAGGGAGTGTCAACTACAATGTAAACTATAATCCACAATTAGTGGCAAGGCTCAGAAATTTGTTGACCTATTGTAACAAATGCACCACACTAATGAAGGATATTGTTAAAGTGGGAAAATGTGGGAGGGGTTGGGATTGGGGCATATGGGAATCCCCTATATTTTTTATGTAACATTTGTGAACCTATTTATCTTTTAAAAAAATAAGAAATTATATTTAAAAAAGAACTTTT
Organism: Tolypeutes matacus; assembly: GCA_026826555.1. Classification (NCBI taxonomy): domain Eukaryota; kingdom Metazoa; phylum Chordata; class Mammalia; order Cingulata; family Chlamyphoridae; genus Tolypeutes; species Tolypeutes matacus. Next base: position 13,358 of record JAKSZT010053865.1, on the reverse strand, counting down.
TTTTCTGGGTACATACAGCTCCAAACCCCACACACCATGCTCTGGACCACAAAAATACATTTTCTTTCTGCATACATTCATTCCATCACTACATACCAAAAGTCTTAAGTCACTTCAGAGACAAAGTTGAATGCTAAAATCTCATCATAATTGATTATGGGTGTGGCTGGTCTTTAAGTACAATCCCACTATCTCTGTGTGCCTGTTAAACTTAGAAATGAAGCATATAACAAACATTCCCCTTCCAATAGGGAAAAATTGGAATTAAATCAGGGGTCATGGGCCCCCCAAAATTTTGTAACTCAGCAAAGCAAACTCCATTAAATATAAAAGACTGAGAGTAATCTATGCATTGATGCTTTGTCTTCTGGGCTTGAAGGAACAGCAGCCTCACTCCTTCCAGGTGCTTTCACAATAGCCATGCTATCCCTGAACACTGGGGTGAAAGATCCACCCTATTTGAGGATCATGATGGCTCTCACACTGTCTGTAAATTCCAGGAAAATGCTTCACAGTTTCTGAAAATTATGTTGTCAGCACTCTCTTTAAACAATGGCGTGCAAGGTTGAACTAAAGCCCTAATCTTAACATAATCAAGTAAATGTAAAACCTTTGAAAAATAAAATCAAAAGGTATTACTATCAGTGAAACAGACCCATTTGCAAACATAATCAGTATCTCTTTTTGGAATTCATAAATAATATCAAACTGCCACAAATACTGAGCAGACTCATGGAGATAGAACCTGGAAAACAAGATGATAAAAGATAGAAAGGTGAGTTGATGATTAATCTGTGCACAACTATAATTTGTTTGATTGAAATGGTTTGGGAATGAATGGAAGTGATGGGTGCAAAACAATGTAAGTGTAATTAACAACCCAAAGTGTGAGTGTAAACATGGTTGAAAAGGGAAGTTTTGGCCCATCCATGAGCCTTGAAGTAAAGCTAGAGACTAAAATGGGAAATGGTATAACTGAATTCTGGGGTGAGTGAGGATTGTAGTTAAGAATCCAATAATAAGAATGTTCTTCAGGATCTATAAAAAAAGTATAGCACTAGTACAATCTTGATAGATGGGTGAAAAATGGGGCAAAATTCACCTAAATCATATGTCTATGGGATATGAATGTGTTTGTGTTTTATAGGTATGTTTTCTCAATAGATAGAAGACCACAGCGTAGCAAAAAAATATTAAACTTCCATCCTGGTGAAGCCCTGCTCAAATAAAATGTCAAAAATCTTGGAATACAGAAATCATGCCTGAGAAAATAAAATGGGAATTTATGTCAAGTCTTTGATTTTAATGGCTGTAGGTATGACCATATTCCTGTAATATTGAAACTTAGCTCAATTATAATTAGTGCCTAAGAATTACTTCCTGAAAACATCCTCGTTACTCAAATGTAGTTTCTCTTTAGATTCTGCAAATAAACTCACTACCTTTTCCTGAATATGGGACATTATTCCCAGGGATGAGATTCCCTGGCACTGAGGAATTATTACGAAGCATTAATCAGTGATGCATTTGGAAAAACACATTTACCAAAAGGTAAAAATAATTTTTTTGGCTAAGAGAATACAAGTAAGTCAGGAGATCACTCTAGAGGTTATGATTATGTAGGTCTCACACAGATTCCACTAACTGTTACAGTAAACAAAGCCTCAAATAAGAGTGTGCCCAAGGGCTCATATGATATCTGGAAAATAGAGCCAAGCCACACAGCATAATGAAATCAGTACCCCTTCAGTGGGCCCTGTCTGGAAATAAATAATAATCTATTTCCCCAATATAACATAGTTACACTCATTTATAATTCCCCTAATCCTTCTTTTTCTACTCTTTTTATTTGAACCTATTATTTTCAATGTACCTAGTTAACTTCTCTTTAAATGTATCACTGCTGGTATGTCATGGATTTTTTTTTATGCTTATGTTATTAATATATTAGAATTCCCAATTAGAATCATACTGCCAGTGCAGCTACACAGAAAGAAATGAGTTTGTTGTTACAACAAACTACGTTAAGAGTAGATTTTTACTGTGATTTAGGTAAGCAGATGTGGGAATGTGCCAGACAGATGTCCCCATCTCCATGAAGGCTGAAGGAATGATGAATGTTGTCTCACTGATTATGTAGAATCTTAAATATATTTGTGGTTTGCATTAAGTTATGGGCAAACAAAGACCAGCTGTGATAGTATATTTCCACACATTAGCGAGCAAAAGGATTCATCTCTTATTGTTGTGAAGAACATATTAAGGCTGTCAATTCCATCTGCAGTGCCATCATTTCTCTTTGGGATCTTTAGGAGTTCCAGCCTTTGGGAGAAAGGTAAAGAAATAAAACCACCACCATTCTGGTTCTGCTTAATGTTAACAAATATTTCTCTTTGCTAAAGTCAAGAAAGCAGGAAGCAAAGTGCTCCTTATGGAAGGATTTTCTCGATATTTAAAAGTCAGACTTAATTTTGCTCATCTGTGTTAATGCTCAATAATAATTTCACCAGAAATTAAATCATAACCCTTTTGACTACTTGTATATGACAGATATTATTGTGAGTGTTAATTTGCAATTATTCTAGTTGTTTTTATTAATTCTAGGTGTGAAATTATAGATGTGAGAAAACAAGTTATCTGAATAATTTAATAACAAAAGTTTTTAGAGTGATAAATATCAATTTTAAGTTCCTAAGATATTTGCTTTCCATATGGGTTATAGAGAAACAAAGTACTTTTTTTTGTACATGATTTATACAATATGAGCTCAGAAATAACTTATTTTCAGAGGGAGTTGAAGAATTTTTGTTCAGGAATGTATAATATTTGAAAATTATTACATAATATATAACTGTATTTTACCAAATAACAGGGTGCTGATTAAACTGTAAGCAAAATATTAGTTTCTTTTTGTTAGGAGCAAAAATGATTAAAGGTTTGAAGAAAATATCAATTAAGATAATTAAAAGTTATGACTAATTTGAAAAAAATTATCATTTAAAGGTCATGAATATTGTTTGAATTTTAGGATATAATATTGTTTATCAATTTTTATTCTTGTTTTGTATAATACATTAGATTGTTTACAATAATAGATTTGTTTCAAAGGAAAATAATTTTGGCACCGTAAAAAATCCTTTGGATTTAGAGCCTGTACAGAGAAGAAAATTATGGCATCACATTATAAAATTCGGCAATTAATCTCTTTCTTACACTGGAAGATTATGAATTCTTAAATGGATATGCTTTAAGAAAAACGGGTTTTAATAGGTTTTATTTCAATAAAGCTTGAAAGCCAAAATATTGCTTCCCTCCCAATACCCAATCAAATATTTCATATGTTATTTATTTTAACCCAATATGTGTTATTTAAGGAATAAAAACAGGACATATAAAAAAGAATGCATGATATGAGGGAAAGGTAAGAATGCTGGAGGAAACAGGTGAAAAACATTACTTAAAGAGATTTCAAGATTTAAATAAAAGATAAATTAATTTTTTCTGCAAGGAGTAAAAGGACAAAGACTACTATAAAATGCTTACTATTTTCTCTCTTATTTTAAGAGTGGGTGTCAACTGGTCTCAACATTTTAGACTGAATTTATTGACCCTACATTTTTAAACATTTGAACTATCTTCATCATTTTGCCATGAAATGAATTCATTGAATTCTTAATTGGGTAAA